>JAOBYG010135316.1:0-10796 GCA_025403545.1 Epizoanthus stellaris
CATGGTTCCAATTCCTACCTGACTGCTTCAATCCATACAGCGATTTGTTCAACTTATACACCTGTTTGCCATTATTTACTAAGGGAACTTCAATGCCTTCAGCTTCATCCATATAGATCTCACAATCAATAGGGGCATTGAGATATGCAGTCTTCACATCCATCTGGTGTAACACTAAATCATATCATGTTGTGCGGCTATTTGCATTAGCACACACACACCGATGTGAGATTAGCTGTAGGTGCAAAAGTCTCCTTATAATCCGAATACCTCTCAAGTAGTAGTGAACAGCCGATTCTAGCGCAATTTGAAAAAGAGGGATCTAAAGAAATAAAAATAAGAAGAAATATGGACAAGACCCATAATAGCCTATTGGAGGAACCTGTTCCTGAAATTAACGTTCCAGTCATGAGACCCACTCCACCAACTCAGTCCGTCAAGTCTAATGTGAAATCACTCAAACAAGTTACGGAATTGACGGAGAGAGAGATCGATAAGATTGCGAATTGGATTCTTGATCGTGTTCCTTTACCGATTAAGAAGCCAATAGATGAACGCCTTGAAAAACTAAAGGACAAAGTAAATCATATATTTGAGCGAGTAGGTAGATTAACCCCTAAAGAACAAAAAACAGCACTCGAAGGATACCTGAAAACATATGGAATAAACGGAGAAGAGAGTTATGATCCTAAAATGTTTATCGTTAACATCAAGCCGAGAATAATTAACCTAATAGAGGACCAAAAGAAACCTGTCAAAGTAAAGTTTATCTTTACTTGCAAGTTTACAAAAGAAAATCCTGCTACTGGTCAGGTTGACGAGGATTCAGGTTACTTTCATTCAGAAAAACCGGAGGTAGTGACCGAATCGACTGATTTACCCACCACGTTCAGGATTATGACGAATTATCTACTTGAGAAGGTCGAAAAGTTTCAGAATAAAGGTTCTGGTTGGCAATTCAGAGTGGTTGAAAGTTTTGATGTGAATATTGATCCATTTGAACAAGGCAGTTGTCAATGTTAAGAACGAAAAAGATCATGAATGTTTCAAGTGGGCTGTTACAAGCGCTATTTATCCGAGAAAGAAAGATCCACAAAGGCTTAACAAAAAAATGAGAGAGAACTCTAAAAATTTTGACTGGTCAGGAATAGAATTTCCCATCTCCCTGAGTCAAATCGACAAGTTTGAGAGTCAGAATCCATACGCTATACACGTGTATGGTTACGATGGAAAAGTCTATCCGCTGAGGATCAGTAAGAAACAAAGAGATGTTCGTCAGGTGATTTACCTCTTGTTGATATCGGAAGAGGAAAACAACCATTACTGTTGGATTAAGAACAAGAGTAGATTGTTATCTTCACAAGTTAATAATCATCAACATGCAGAGTATTTTTGTGATTATTGTCTCAACCCGTTTAGAACAGAACTGGCTTTGGAAAAGCATATAGAGTTTTGTTCTAATAATGAGGTGGTTAAGATAGAGATGCCAGAAAAGGGGACTATACTTAAGTTCAAGAACTTTAACAGGAGCATGCGAGTCTCTTTCGTCGTCTATTCAGATTTTGAGTCGTTCACAGAGAACATAACAACTTGTAGTCCTGATGCTAGTAAAAGCTTTACCAAACAATATCAGAAGCATAGACCCTCTGGATTCTGCTATCTTATTAAATGTTTCGATGACAACGTACGTCCCCCAAAACTGGTAAGCAAAACAATTCAATCACCAGACGATGATGTAGCACAAATGTTCGTGGATTCACTAGAATCGGATATCAAGGACATCTACAATGAATTCAGGTTCCCCAAGAAAGTCAAGATGACAGAGAAGGATAAAATAGATCATCGAAATGCCACACATTGCCACATTTGTGAGCTTTCCATGGGAGACGATAAAGTATTGGACCATTGCCAATTCATGCAATATTAACTACAAGGTTCCTGAGTTTTTCCCAGTTATTTTCCATAATTTATCAGGATATGATTCACATCTATTTATCAAGAACCTGGGCAAATCAAAGGGAAAGATTAACTGCATCCCCAATAACGAGGAGACCTTTATATCATTTACCAAACAGATTGTGGTGGACACATTTACTAACGAAAAAGGTAGAAACGTTGAGGTGAAGCGAAGCATCAGGTTCATCGATAGTTTAAAATGTATGGCCACCAGTCTAGACAGTTTGACTAAGAATTTATCAAGAGAGTCTTTCGCAAATATTGGGACTTACTATCGAGGGAAAAAGAAAAAGAACTCTTGCTCAGAAAGGGAGTATTTCCATACGACTGGTTCGATAGCTTTGACAAGTTAAATTACCCCAGTCTCCCACCCATTGAAGAATTTCATTCAAAACTCAATGACACAGACATTTCAGAACAAGATTATCAACATGCACAAAAAGTATGGGAAACGTTTGGAACGAAAACGTTCAACGAGTACCACGATCTCTATCTTGAATCGGACGTTCTCCTCCTTTCGGATGTTTTTGAGAATTTTCGTGATGTCTGTCTGAAAAATTACAAACTGGATCCTGCATGGTACTACACAGCACCCGGACTGGCATGGGACGCGGCTCTAAAGTTGACCAAGGTGGAGTTGGAACTTCTTAGTGACCCCGACATGCTCCTTATGATTGAAAAGGGAATTCGTGGTGGTGTTTCAATGGTTTCTTCACGATATGGAAAAGCCAACAATCCATACATGAAAGACTTTGACCGAAACCAACCTACAAAGTACATCACATATCTTGACGGCAATAACCTATACGGCTGGGCAATGTCGAAAGCGTTGCCAACACATGGATTTATGTGGATGACTGAACAAGAGCTCACCGATTGGAAGAATCACTCGTGTGTCCTGGAGGTTGATTTAGAATATCCAAAAGAACTTCACGATTTACACAATGATTATCCATTAGCCCCTGAGTCAATCAAGGTTGAAAAGGTGAAAAAGCTAATCCCAAACTTGAACAACAAGATAAAGTACATTGTACACCATGAAACCTTGAAAGTTTACGAAAGCCTAGGATTAAAGATTACCCAGGTCCATAGAGGAATAATGTTTGAAGAGAGTCCTTGGTTGAAACCATATATTGAACACAATACCAATTTACGGGCCAGTTCGACCACCGACTTTGAGAAGGACTTTTTCAAGCTTATGAACAATAGTGTATTTGGGAAGACTATGGAAAACATAAGGAACAGAGTCGATATACGTCTGGTTACGAATGAAAAAGATGCAAAAAAGTTAATCTCAAAGCCCAATTATCATCATCGTACTATTTTTTGTGAAAACTTAGTCGCCATTCACATGAAAAAGACCAAGTTGGTATTCAACAAGCCTGTTTACTTGGGTATGACTATTTTGGACGTAAGCAAGACGTTAATGTATGATTTTCACTACAATTATGTCATACCAAAGTATAGTGATAGGGCCAAGTTGCTTTTTACGGATACCGATTCGCTAATGTATGAGATAGAAACAAAGTATTTCTACAAGGACGTCAGCCCAGATGTCAGAAAAACGTTTGACACCAGTAACTACCCAAAGGATCATCCGTCAGGTATTGAAACTGGTGTGAATAAGAAAGTAATAGGCATGTTCAAAGACGAAGCGGGAGGGAAACAGATCACCGAATTTGTTGGGCTCAGGGCCAAACTATACTCGTTCAAGATGGATACTCTCCACGAAGAAAAGAAATGCAAAGGAGTAAAGAGAGGAGTTGTCAAGAAAAATATCAGTTTTGAAGACTATAAAGTAAAGAGTGTTTATTTGACCAAAAACAACAAATGCGGAGTATGAACGTCATTAGAAGTCGTTACCATAAAGTTTACACTGAGACTGTAAATAAAGTAGCATTGTGTCATAAAGACGATAAACGAATTATTCAACCCGATGGGATTCACACTTTTTCCCATGGTCATTTCAGAACATTATCTGGAGGTAATTCTGTGTCTTCAGGGACGACTTGAAGCTCCTCTCGAACGAAACCCCCTTTGGGTCCACCCTCGGAGAGATAATACAACACAGCCGAAACTACGCTACGGGACAAATCATAAATTTCCAAACTCCAGATTGGATCTGTTGCCCGTCTTTGTTCTCCACCTTCACCTTCACCGGGAGCATAAAGGTATCTTACTTTGACCATAGGTGGCAGTCTTTTCTCCTTTACTCCAACGGGTCGCTTGTACTCAATGGGTTCATTGGGTTTCCCAGGTTCTTTTCCTGTCATTCGAGTTGACTCACTATTGATAGCTTTTAAAACAGCAGGTAACCTTTCGACCCACACACGGGACCGGTCTTCTGTGATCATTTCCTGTGCATACTGATGAGTAAACAATCTTTCTGCCAAAGTTCTATTGGCTCTTTCGACAAAAGCCTGTGCTCTGTGATTTCCTGCTTCACCTCGCTGGATGGTAACCTTGTGCTTTTTTAATAGAGTTGTTACGTCACTAAATAATTCTTTGCCGGGATCGACCATTAGAGTCTTTGGGAATTTTAATCTTCGAGAATAAATTTTACTCAACCCTTTTGCTACTCCTTTGGATTCTTTTGAGGTCAATGGTTCAGCGTCTTTGTATCCAGTTGCAATATCAATCACCACCAAAGCGTACTTGTAAGTCTTCCGTCTCACAGTATCATGAGGTAAAAATAATAAATCTGCTTGATGAATTTGGTTTGGATTAGAAACGGTCCAATGAGGTCTTGGAACGTACTTTGGAGTAGGTAGGTAGATTTGCCATAGTGCTTGTTTTTCAAGCCATTCCTTGGCTTCAGCTTTGCTCACTTTTGCTGCACTGGCCAGCTGAGGGATTGCTGAGTATCCTTTCCAATAGCCTTTTGGTGAGTAGTACTTTTTCGAAAGTGTGTTCTTATCCATCTAAAGATATCATACACCCCCCTTAGATAAAACATGACAAACGTTGTAATACCTGAAAAACTTGATCCAAACAGGATTCCACGAGAACCTTTTGGTCTAAAAGCAGAATCTTCACTAAATCGGATCACTTTGAATCCATCGTCTGCCAATCCTGGAGAGACTCTGTATGTCGATATTCCACAACTTTCTGAAAATGTGGTAATTGTCCCAGGTAGCGTGTCCCTACTTTTTGACTTGAACGTTGAAGGACATGCCAACAACACACTGGTAAACAACGTTGGTCGAAATCTTGTTTCAAAGTTTAAAGTAAAGTTTGGAGGTGAAACGTTACAAGATACTCAAAGTTATGACTTACTCAAAACTTGTGAAGATCTTTACTTGCCCAAAGAAGAACGTAAAGATAAATTAAAACAGGGAATTTCTAGTGAAAACATGAGGAAATTAAGAACTGGTGCTGGAGATAAGGATACTTCAGACACAAAGGAATTATCGTTGGCAACAATTCACAACACTAAATACTGCATACCGTTGGACCATCCAATTCTCGACGATCACGGAGTATTTTATCCAAAGGCTTTATCTCATTCTCTAACGTTTGAGATTTCTCTTGCTGACGTAAAAGACATCGTTGTATATTCAGACACTACAAAGGCACCAAATTACAAAATGGTCAATATAGAGTTGGAGTATCAATGTGTTTCGAGTGAATACTTGGCCAAAGAAGCTTCTTCAGCATACCAAATAGGTAAAGGTTTCTTTTACGAGAACGTTAATCTCCACAAAACGTTTACCATTTCAAAGCCGAATGATAGTGTTATAAACGAGCACGGTAATCTTCCGAGGAGGTCGATGACTGGGATACTGTGTTTGTTTACGGAAAGCGGAGCTGAAGGAACAAGAGACTCGGAAAAGTTTGTAAATCCCAATATAAAGTCGATCAACATAAATATCGATGGAATGCCTAATAAGTTGTATTCAAAAGGTATGCAACCAGCTGACTTTTGGGAATCTTTGAAGAAAAGATTTAACCTAAAAGAATCTTTGATGGGGCAAAAGGACTTTTACGTCAACGATAAATTTGCGTTGTGGATTGATTTGAGGACTCATCCCGACGACAAAATTCATGGAAATGGATTACTCTTGAACAACACACGTGATGGAGTTAAACTAGAAATTAAACGTAAAGTTGGAGGGTCTGGAAACATCACTTGCTACATGTTTGTAGTGGCTGATGCCTTGATGAAGGTTGTAGACTCAAACTTACGCTCAGTCATGTACTAAGAAACTGTTTTAAAAATAGTGTGATAATACAAAAGGATGGAAGAATTGCGAGATAAAGTTCCGTTCCATTGTATTATCACAGGACCAACTAATTGTGGTAAAACCAAGTATTTAATAGGTCAACTGCGAGGACCATTTCGAAACGTATTTGATTATGTTATTTTGATATGCCCAACTTATGGAAGAAACAAAACCTATCATAATTTTGCTAAAGGCGACAAACGATTCTTGGCGTTATCTACAGTTGCCAGTAACAGCGATGAGATTAATGAATTATTGAAAAACTGTGAAACTTTTTTCTCTGGTACAAATACGTTGATCATATTAGACGATTGTGCAGTATCCAAAGACCTGAAGCAACGCTCCAACAAGTTTATAGATCTTGGATTTTCAGGAAGACACGAAGGATTATCGGTATGGGTGTTGACCCAACAATTAACCTCAATAGCTAAACCGTTTCGTGACAACGTAGCCTGTGTAATAAGTTTTCATAATCCCAGTCAAGTTGGTATGAAAACCTTATTCGAAGATTATGGAGGAGACTTTGACAATGAAACTTGTAAAGAGTTTGGAAAATTATTGAAATCCGAACGATATTCGAGATTGTGCTTCTCTTTACGATTTCCATTTCAGTGTTATTTGGAGGTACCAGGGGCAGCGGTGTTAATTGGTAATAGGTAAAGCAACTTAAAAAGTCACCAAGAAGAAACGAACATGGAAAACTTAATCTTCGAAGATCACACGAAAGAAGAAGAAAATGATGAACTTGAAACAAAGAGAGAAAGTTTAGCTATTCTGGCTTCTCTTGGTACAACAAAGCAATATTTAGGCGAACATCTTAATCTAGGTGACGTCAAAAAACTAAAGGACAAAGATGTAGAAACATTTTACAATCGCTACCAAACTGTTTTAGGGAAACGAGTTTCTGACGTTTTGGTTTCATATATTATTGGTCTTATGGTCAAAGGAATTTCGTGTCTTGCTCCCAAAGTAGGATGTAATTTAGACAACCCAGAAGAACTTTCAAAAGACTTGCAAAAAAATGTTTTGTTAAATAGAGAACTTTCTAATATTTCTGGACAATTTGTTTTGAAAGGAGGAAGGTTAATTACGTTAGCAAGTGGCTTAGTAGACGTTGTAAGACATGTCAACTTCGTTGATAAGGAACCAACACACACACCAGCAACGAATCCAAGTGAATCTCAACGAGGAACTAGCAACACTTGAGAGCTTCAAAAGTAATCTAAAGACTCTTTGGTAACCACTTACGAAATGTCAGAGGAGGTTGATCAAGTCACAAAAGTCCCAGACGAGACACGGAGTGAAACTAAGAAAAAGGATCCCAAGAAAGTAGCAGCAGGAAGGAAACTGTCTGAATACAACAAGAAAGCAAAAGAAGCACTGGCAAGGGAAACGAAACGTGAAGAGGAACAGTCAACAGACGATAAAACTTTGAATCCTTGGATTCCAGAACTTTCGTTTGCCACTGTGGTGCTATTGTTGGAATAGGATTTGCAGCATTGGATATGTTTTCGAGGTATCGAAACAATAACACACACGATCCGTGTGATATGCAACAACCTGATACTCCACCTCCACCACCTCCCATGCAAAATACTAGAATTGGAATGGATTAGTTCACATACTTTTTTTTTGTTATAAAGTATGTGAACGATTACCTACTTAAAAAGATCATCTAGATGATAAGTAAATATGTCTGAACAAAACAAACTGGTCAAAACGGTAACTGATGCTTCGGTTTTAGTTGGAATTGCCGCTGGAGTAGGATACGTAGCAAAGAAAGCTATGAAAGAATCGTTTATAAGCGACCCTTCGTCCAGTATTATGAATTATGGCAAGTGGGTTGCAGTCTTGGCTGGTAGTATATACTTGAAAGGTTATCTGGTAAAGGAGAAGATTTTGCCTTCATTAGCTTAAAAACTCATATTCTGTAAAAAAATGGCAACAATAGCATTGATGATATGGGGAGCTATTTTGAACGCAACGACTTTTGTTGGAGGTTCATACCTTGCAAAGTACTTATACGGTAACGACGCATTGGATGAAAAAGAAAGGCATGACAAAGCTCTCGAAAAGTATCAAAAAGATTATTCTGAATATCACGAAAATCGACAAAAACTTGCTGATTGGGAAGAAGAGAATAGACACAAAGGAGCAGTAGCATCTCAAAATTTTGCTAGTACTGCTGGAGCTTTAAAGTTATATAATCGAACTCATCCCAATAGAAATTTACGACCAACGAGCGAACCAAAATTCTCAGATTATTTTCGACCCAGTAACAACCAAAAAACGGGTGAAATGGTGTACGTAAGTAGTGGAATGTTGGCACTGGGTTACGTTGCCAGTAAGTGGTTTTAAGGCAAACATTTTGTTATTAGAAATAACAAAATGAACGTTGATGTTGATCCAGAAAAGACTAATCCCTTCGATCCCAATGTTGGAGGAGGTGATGATGATGGTGAAGTAATCCATATGACTTCTATTTCTTCTCGACGTGGGTCAGAAGACACGGGTAATCCTTTCTCCCATACTCGTACGCGTGGAGAAACCTCTTTCGTAGAGGGTGTAGATGAGATGATACCATTGATACAGAAAGAAGACAAAAGAGACGAAGCCTGGGATAGAATTAAAGCAAAGTTTCCTAACGTTAACACTGATAATTCTAATTTTACTGCTACTTTAGACGAACACGACAGGGTTGTTGTAACACTCATTAGAGAAAATGGTAAGGGGCATTTTTTCTTCAAACCAAATGGTGAAGTGAACGATAAATTATCAAAGAAGTCGATATTAGACAAACTAGGCCTGTCTGCTGACGAAACTATTGAAAGTAACAACAAGGAAATCGAGAGACACACGAAAAAACGAGAGGACTTGGAATCCTCACGTAGAACAGCTTCTGAAAACCAAAGAGAAAACATTGAACGTAACATTGAAGAACAAAGAAACGAAATAGACCAATTGGAAAGAGAAAACGAAGCCATAGAAGAACGAATGTCACTAAGAGATAGAGTCAAGGCTGTTTTCAAAAAATACGGTTTTACAGTAGTCTCTGTCTTGACAGCTGTAGGCGTCGTTATTGGTGCCATCGTGTCCAACATTAAAAAAGGTTTGACAACTTTAGGAAAAGGAGTTGGTAATGGATTAAAGTCCATTGGTAAAAAACTTGGAGAAATACTACCAGGAATGGCTGGAGCCATTGCTTCGTTTGTGTTCAAAACTGCGGGAGAAGTTATTGGCTTTTTAGGGAAAAATGCTTGGTTGTTGATTGTGGCAGTGGTTGCATATTTTGTAGAACAACTTAAGCGGAAGTCCCGTCGCAGCAAAGCCGCTTAAAAATAAGAAGCGAAAAGTAAAACATGACCACCACGTTATTATCCATCACTATGACATCTCCTGAAACAAGAGTTCACCTGAATCCACCGCTGTCCCAAATAAGGGAAATACAAGTTCTCGATTTTCGTTTGTACAAGTGTATTTACGTTTTCGAAAAAGTTCAGAAATTTTTTACCGCTGCGGCCAACAAGTCTATGATCCAACCTGGTAATTACACTATGAAAATGTTGCAAGAAGAACTTGAGACCCAACAAGACCTTGACATCAAGATTATAATGACTAAAGAATGTAACTATATTGTATCGAAAACTGATGTTACACTCAGTAAAGAGTTTAGTAGAGAACTGGGCATACCTTTCATTCTTCTCGCAAAGAGACTTTATCCATTAATTAAGGACAGAGATAAATTTTCCTTATATTGTGATATAATAGATCCACATCATTCTTATACGAATAAGATCGGTGTCGACAAAGCTGCGTCGATTAAACTTTCTCCCTCCAATTTGTTGGCTTTTGTACCCTCTAAAAATTACACATCCTTACCAGTAAATCAAACTACTGAACCTATTAATTATTTTACCCTATCAATTCTTGATGAAAATGGGAAGGAGCTAAATTTGAAGAATACATCAATTCACGTTAGCTTAAAAGTTTCTTCCCAATGAACGTCATGGAAGATTACGACTCAATATACCCTAAAGTACCCGGTGAAGCCAATGGTGAAAACTTTCGGTTACATCAATCGTCTCAGTATTTATTGGCTTTAGAAAGCGAGCTTCACAAACGTGAAACGATACATAAGAAATACAAGCGATCACACAAGATATTGATGAAAATTAGTGCAGTGAGTGGAATGCTATCTGTTATTTTCAGCGGATCCGGTATAGGTACTTCCCTTACAGGTGTTGGATTGCCTGTGGGAGCATCATTGGCTGCTCTTGGAGGTTTCTGCGGCATAACCAGCGTGGTGACTGGGATTGCTGTCAAGAAACTTTCTACGAAATTAAGTAAACATGAGCAAACCGCCTCTATTTGTTTAGCGAAAATAAACACAATAAAAGATCTCGTCTCCAAGGCGCTAAAAGACAATAAAATCAACCATGAAGAATTTCTTTTGATTGAAGCTGAGGTCAATAAGTACTACGAGATGAAAAAGTCCATTCGAGTAAAATACAGAAAATAAGAAGAAAAAAACATGCCCAATATAGCCGAGCTAAAGAAGCAAATTCGCACGGAATTAATGCAAAAACTTGCAGCTTCCACAAATCACTTGGAGCCGAA
>JAOBYG010135427.1:0-10795 GCA_025403545.1 Epizoanthus stellaris
CCCTCGCTGCCGATAGCCGGCAGCGCGTGAAAGTCGGCCTTGCCGCCGCTGCCGCGGAACGCATCAACCAGTCTCTGCGAGAAGGCCGGCGTGAAATAGCTGTCATTGCTTGCCACGAGCCATGTAACGGGAATCCGCGCCGCCTTGCCGAACTCCGCTGCGGCGGCGAGCAGCCTGTCCGGCGCGCAGATTCGGCCCGGCTCATCATCCGCATGGCCGCCGCGCCCCGGCGCAAACACTGCGATCGCGGAGATCGCCTTCGGATCGGCCTTGGCGAGCGCCAGCGCACCCCATCCCCCCGCGGAATGGCCGATCAAGATCGCGGCGTCCTTGCGGATGAAATCCTGCTTTTGCAGATGGTCCAGCGCAAGCTTGATTGCGTCGGCCGTGGCGCGGCCCGAGCCCTATGGCGGCTTCACCACTCGGGGCAGCGGCGACGACACGGTCGATAGCGATGTCAACGGCGAGGGTGAGACCGCGATCTTCACGCTCGCCGCCAGCGTCAGCGATCTCGATCGAGACGCCGGCCTGGTCGGCACCTTCGTCGGCAATCGTGTATGGCTCGACGGCAACGAGAACGGAATACAAGACGGTGGCGAGCCCGGCGTCGAAGGCGTCACCGTGACGTTGCTCGACGATCTCGGCACCGTGGTGGCCCAGACACAGTCCGATGCCGCCGGCTTCTACATCTTGACGGCTGCGGCACCCGGCGATCACTATCTCCGCTTCACCGCCCCGAGCGGATACCGGTTCACCACTCGGGACGCCACCGACGACGACCTCGACAGCGACGTCAGCAGTGACGGGGTTTCGCTCGTCTTCACCCTCGACACCATCGACCGCAGCTTCGACGCCGGGCTGGTCCTGCTGCCACCCATCGAGGTCGGCGACCGCGTGTGGCGGGACCTGGATCTCGACGGCGTGCAAGACGGTGGCGAACCGGGGGTCCAAGACGTCATCGTCGAACTCTTTACCCTCGACGGCGTGTCCCAGGGTCAGACCCGAACGGCGGCCGACGGATCCTACGTGTTCACCGATCTCGATGCCGGCACGTACTATCTGGCGTTCACCGAGCCGACAGGTTTCTGCTTCACCGCCATGGACCAGGGCGCTGACGAGCTCGACAGCGATGTCGATCCCGCCTCCCGAACGACGACGCCTTTTGTGCTCGCGGTCGGCCATAGCGATGCGAGCCGGGACGCCGGCCTGGTACCCGATGCATCAGTCGGCAATCGCGTCTGGCTCGACGACGGCGATGGCCTCCAGGCCGGCGGTGAGCCGGGCGTGGCCGGCGTGACGGTGGTCCTGCACGACGCCTCGGGCGCGATTGTCGACGAGATCGAGACCGATGACGACGGCAGCTACAGCTTCGCGCCTGGGCCGGGAGACTACTACCTCGAAGTTTTGCCGCCCGCAGATACGGCCTTCGCTCCCCGCGACCAGGGTTCGGACGACCAGATCGACAGTGATTTCTTCGCTGCCACCGGCACTTCGGCCACCTTCCACCTCGCCGCTGGCGGCGTCGACGCCAGCCGCGACGCCGGTCTCGAGCCGGCGTCGATCGGCGATCGGGTGTGGCTCGACGACAACGCCGACGGCCGCCAGCAGCCCGCCGAGCGTGGTCTCGCCGGAATCACGGTGCGCCTGCTCGATGAGAACGACCACGAAGTCGCCGCCACCCTCACCAGCGCCGACGGCGTCTTCGGCTTCTTCGGCATCGCCACCGGCAGCTATCGCATCGAGGTCGTTGCACCCGCGGACAGCGTCTTTTCACCGCCACACGCTGCCGGCGACGATCTCATCGACAGCGACGTCGATCCGGCGACGGGTCGCAGCGATCTCTTCGCCTATGCCGCGGCGTCGGCCAGTCGAAACCATGACGCTGGACTGCGACTCCTGCCGTTCTTCGCCGACGGTTTCGAATCCGGCGATCTCCTGGGATGGTCTTCGGCATGGCCGTGACGGGGCACGCCGGGTCTGGAGCCAGTCAGTGAACCTGGGTCACTGTCGTCTCGGCGGCGCTGGTGGTCGGCTTCGGGCGACCGCTTCGCGCACCCAGTGATTGCCGTCGCCGAACGCAGGCCGCAGCAGGCCCAGAGCTGCCTGAAGCGACGCCTCGGCGTCCGCGGCCCGCCCTTGGGTCCCGAAACAGATCCCGGCGGCGAGTTCGAGGCGACCGCGATCGAGGATTCGCGCCTCATCGCGGTCCAGAATCCCGCGTGCCGCGTTCAACGAGTCCTGGCAACGCTCCGGCGCGACCGATTCCGCCAGCGACCATGTCTTCTCGGCGTGCAGTACACCAACGGTCCGATGGCCCGGACCGAGACTCTCGATCGTGATCGCGATCGCGTCGTCCAGAATCCGTGCCGACTCCTCGGGCTCGCCGGCGGCTCGCCGAAGAATGCCCAACCGTTCGAGAGTTCGTGCTCGAGAAGCATCATCTGATCCGAGATTCGCGTCCTCCCAGACCTGGACTCGGCTGAGCCACTGCTGCGCTCCGACATTGTCGCCGGCGGTCGTTGCCAGGCGGCCCAGGTTCGAGAGCATCTTGACGAAGGAAGCGCTGTCTTCACCGTGCACTCGTCGCCGGACTTCGAGCGATTGTAGGTAGTGCTGCTCCGCCTCACCATAACGCCCGCGATCCTCCAGCAAGGAGCCGAAGTTATTCAGACCAAAGGCAAATTGGATCGTCTCTTCACCGGCACGGCCGATCTCCAGCATCTCCCGGTACAGAGGCTCGGCCTCCACCAGCCGAAGCTGATCATGATAGAGCGCCGCCAGGTTGTTCAAGCTGAGCGCTAGATGAGGATGGGCCGGACCGAGTATTTCGCGACGAACCTTGATCGCCTGCAGGAATAGCGGTTCTGCTTCGGCCAGCCGGCCCTGGCGGTGGTAGAGAGTCGCCAAAACATGCAGCGAGTTCGCTACCTGAGGATGATCGTCGCCCAAGGTGAGCTGTCGAGCGTCGAGGGCCTGGCGCAAATAGGCTTCGGCATCTTCGTACCGTCGTTGATCCATCAGTAATTGACCGAGATTGGAGCGCGAGACACTGGTGTCCTGATGATCGGCTCCTAGCCGCGTCAGCCGGATCTCGAGCCCGCGGCGCAGGAGCGGCTCCGCCTCTTCGGCCCGCCCTTGCTCGGCGAGCAGCAGGCCGAGATTGTTGAGCGAATCCGCGAGCTCCGGATCGTCCGCTGACAAGTGTGTCTGCCGCGCTACGAGGCCGCGCCGCAGCTGCGGCTCGGCTTGCTCGAAGCGCGACAGCTGGCGCAAAGTATCGCCCAGCCGGTCACGACTGGCGGCAGTGTCGGGGTGGTCTTCGCCCAGCGCCTTGGACCGCCGATCGACCGCCAGGCGATGCAGCTCGGCGGCCCGTTGGCGCAGACCGAGATTGAGATGAACATCGGCCAGGGTCGAGAGCAACGTGGCCTGCACTTCGGGCTCGTTGCCGAGTTCCGTCTCGATGCGTTTGCTGCCGCGATCGAGCAGCTCACGAGCGGTCACCGTTTCGCCGCGAGACTCGCGCGGATCGGCGACCTGGAAGAGGCGGAGCAGGAAACCGGAGACCGCGCTGGCTTCGGATTCTGCCGTCAGAGCTCGGTCGCGCTCGGCGGTCAGCCGTGCCGACTGCACGACCAAGCTGAGCACGAAAGCGCTGGCCAGCGCGGCGATCGAAGCCACCGCGACGACTCCCAAAGGGTGCCGCCGGCAGAGCTTGCCGACGCGGTAGCTCCAGGAATCTGGGCGAGCTCGCACCGGCTGACCATCGAGGAAACGCCCCAGGTCGTCGTCGAGCTCGCCGACGCTGCGGTACCGCCTGCTCGGGTCGCTGTGCAGCGCTTTGGCGACGATGGTGTCGAGGTCGCCGCGAAGGTTGCGTTCGAGCTGCGCCGGTCGCAAGCCACGGACAGCAGCCAATCGGTCGCTATCTTCTCCAGTTGCCGGCGTCTGGCGAACGGCCGTGCTGGGCCGAGTGGCAGGTCCTTCGGTCAAGGCGCGCTCCACCTTGGCCGGCCCGAGGCCCTGCAAACGCCGCGGTCTTCGTCCCGTGAGCAGCTCGAACAGCAACACTCCGAGTGAGTAGACGTCGCTGGCGGTCGTGATCGGCTGGCCCAACACCTGCTCCGGGCTGGCGTAGTCAGGGGTCAAGAGCCGCTCTTGGGGTCGGGTCAGGTCAGGAGCGATGCCGGCAGCCGAGGCGTCCGTCGTATCTGGCCGAAGAATCTTGGCGATGCCGAAGTCGAGCAGTTTGGGCCCGGTTTGCGGATGGACGAGGATGTTCGCCGGCTTCAGATCCCGGTGCACGACCAGATTACGGTGCGCGTGCGCGACGGCATCACAGACCTGACGAAAAAGCGCCAGCCGCTGGTTGATACCGAGCCGACGGTGATCGCAGAAGTCGATCAACTCTTCGCCGTCGACGTACTCCATCACGAGATAAGGCTGCCCCGACTCCGTGGAGCCGCCGTCGAGCAGACGGGCGATATGAGGATGCTCGAGGCCCGCGAGAATCTGCCGCTCCGAGAGGAATCGCTCTACCAGCCCCGGGGCCATGCGGCCGGCTCCGATCAGTTTCACAGCGACTCGATGCTCGAATTCGTCGTCATCGCGGCGCGCTAGCCAAACGCTGCCCATGCCTCCTTCGCCCAAGCAACGCTCGAGGCGATAGGAGCCCACGAGATCGCCGGCTCCGAGCTGGTCGAGCCGATCCAGGATCTCGCTGGTCGAACTCGAGAGAATGCCTTCGAGGCGACCGGTCCGATCGGCCTCGGCAAGAAGTTCTTCGACTTCACGCCGCAGTTCCACATCGCTTTCGCAGTGCCGTTCGAGCACGGCGCCTCGCTCATCAGGCGCCAGGGCGGAGCAAGCGTCGAAAACGGCCTCGATTTCTCGCCATCGTTCCGGAGTCATGGTTACCCCAATTCAAGGCTCGAATACTTGTGTCGATTCCGTGTGCTTTCGATGCTCCGTGCCAGTCGGTCGCGCGACCAGAACGCGAACACCGCACGACAAGGACGCGACGCCGAGGGTGTTCGCGCGCCGACATCGCAGTCTGATGTGGAGGGGCTGAGCATCAGGCTCCTCGATCGGTACCGAGGCGCAACGATCACGATCACGGTCACCAACCTTAGCTCACTCGCGGACGCGGCCATAAAGCAACTCGTCGCCGATAGCATCGCCGAAATTCTCAGTGACGACACGGAGATCGGCGGCCAGAACGATCCGACCGTGATCGGGGTCGTGGGCCCCGATCCGATCGAGGTTCCTACCCTCACAACGTCGGGCTTGGCACTGCTGGCTCTGCTGCTTGCGATCGTCAGCCTGCGGGCATTGCGGCCGTAGGCCTCGAGCGCCGACCGAAGTCAAGCCGGGCGGGCGTCGAGCTGACGTTGGAGCCACGCCCGCGCTAGTTTCAGATCTCGATGCACCGTCGCTTCGGAAATGTTGACGGCTTCCGCCATTTCCGCATAGGTCAGGCCGCCGAATAGCTGCAGTTCGAGCAGCTTCGCTCGACGGACGTCGAAGCCGGCCAGTGTGTCGAGAGCCTGGTCGAGCGCCAGCAGTTCCATGCTCGGTGCCTGGTCGACCGAGGCAAAGTCGGTCAGCGTCACCTGAAGCTGATCGCCGCCGCGTTTGAGCCGATCACGACCGCGGGCGTGGTCGATCAAGATCCGCCGCATGAGCCGTGCAGAGAGCGCCAGAAAGTGGGCTCGGCTATCGATCCGCAGATCACCACCAGAAAGGCGAAGGTATGCTTCATGCACCAAGGCGGTGGCCTGCAGCGTATGCCCCGAGGCCTCGCGGCCCATCGCTCGCTGTGCAAGGCGGCGCAACTCCGGATAGAGCATGGCTGCAAGCTCATCGATATTGGCCAACCCGTCGGCGTGTCGCGATTCGTTCACTGACAGCGGATCCCCAGAAGCCAAATCGGAGGAGCACATGCCTCCAGTGTACTGCACCAACGAATCAGCCCAGCCAGGGTGCCAGGGACCGGCCCAGCGGGAGCCGCGCGGCGCGCCGTTCCCTGGGCACCGCGCTGCTCGGCGGCATGCTCGCCGCCGCCGTGGTCGGCACACTCCTCATGCCACCGTTCTACGCCTTGGTGCAGAGCATACGGGAGCGGTTGAAGGGTCGCGGAGCGTCCGGGCACACGCAGGAGGAGAACGCCCGGAGAGATCACGCGAAGGCCTGAATACCGTAATCTCGTACTCCACGCGCGGTCAGCCCCGGCGTCGACGTGACGCGAGACGAAGCCATCCGCATCTAAGTCGCGAGGCTGCAGCGCGCTGTGGCGTTGGGAGGGGAGCTGTCGGCAAACCGCGATCGCCGGGCTGATCGACCTGCGGCCAAGGGGCATCTCGGTGTTTCCTTCCTCAGGCGATCCTGACGACCTTGGCTGACTCGCAGCCGCGGCTCAGGATCTCGTCCATTTTACCAGCCCACCGGACCAGGGCCTGGCGCTTCTCGGCGTCGTAGCTGTGCCGGTCGTAGACCGCCGTGATTCCGCTCTCGACATGGTTGAGGATCTTCGACACCACCAGCCGGGAGATACCCATCGAGGTCATGAAGCTCGCCGCCGTCCGGCGCAGGTCGTGGGGCACGAACTCGACCTCGGCCCGCATCGCGATTCGCTCGGCCGCCTTCTGGACAGCGGTGATGTGGGCACCCCTGCGACGCGGGCTCGCGAAGACCCACACGGAACCGCCGGTGACCGGCGTAGCGCGACCCGGACGCCGAAGCCGGGCAAGCGATCGTCCCAGTAGTCTGTAAGCCACCTGCCGGCGGTGAGAGTGTCGATGCTTCGATGGGTGCCGTATCCTGGCCATGGTGCCTCCGCGGCCGCGTTTCTCAAGACACCGCCGCGGGCAGACCCGCGGGTCTCAACAGGGTCCCATTCGAGGAAAATGGGTCCAGAATCGGTCCTCAGGACAGGAACCTAATGATATCAACAGTGAGCAGACTCGTAGAGACTGAGCACGCCTCCAAGTCGTCGCAGCTCCGACTCTGACAGGTACCGATCCCGCGACTCCTCCTTGAACCGGCTGACATGCCGACACGGATTCGAACCCTCGGGACGCCATCCCCAGACCTCGGCCAGGTTGAATGCCTTCGAGAGCAGTGTCAGTACCTTGTTCGCCATTGCCGGCGTCTCCGCCATCTCGGTCATCAACCTGGCGACGTCGGCGCGGCTGACATCCTTGACGCGACGCTTCCCGAGTTTCGGCAGAACGCAGCGGTCCCAGGCACGGCGATCTCGCTTGACGCTCTTCGGCTTGTTCTTGATCTTGGCGTGTTCTTCGATGTGCCGATCAGCCAGATCGGTCATCTTTGGAGCGCGTCTCGATTCTCGACGGTCGGCCGCCGGATCCTCGCCGCGTCGGACGTGCAGGAAGACCTCGAACGCCTCGCTCTTCGCCTGATGGAGCGTGAGCTTGCCGAAAGGGCCGAGCGTGTAAAAACGGCGCCGGCCTTTCGTCCAGTAAGAGACGACGAACGATTTGCGGCCGGTGGGGTAGATGCGAACGCCGAAGCCCGTGCACCAACGCCTCACCGTGCCGCGATGGACGCCCAGGTGGCGGTTACCGCGCGCTGCGGCAGCTCAACAAGGGCACAGCTGGCTGCAGTTCAGCCACCAACCTCCCGGCGTGCAAGAGCTGGAGGGGATGCACTCGAACGCCCCCAGCGTCGAGCAGCAGCCAGTGCTGGAGTCCTTGTAGTAGACCCGCGCGCAGACTTTCCCGATCGTCGAGCAGTCGATCCCCGGACCGTCCAGCGCAGTTTCGCAATTGCTCTGCGGCCAGGTGCAGTCATACTGCTTTTGCCCGGCGCAGCTGGAGAGGAAGACCCGCGGGTCCTCAGAAGTGATCTTCACCGCCGCTTCGGGCGCTGCGCAGGCAGACTCGTCGATCGGCGCTGACTGCACGATCTGCTTCTCCTCCGCTGGGTCCTGGTCCGCCCCCAAGGCAGCGACAGGTAGCAACAGGGTGATGGCCACTAGAATCGTTCCGTTCCAATGTCGCATTGCTGTCTCCTTTCGAGGTGAGCGGCCCGGACGCCCGGCCCGAGTCGCCTCCCTACGGTATGCAAGAGGTTTCAACGCTCCGACTATATCATAATGTTGAGACATTATGTTGAGGGGCGCCTGCTCTGTGCCCGGGCTCGACGACGGTAGAGATCGAGCTGCGATTGCTCTACAGCCACGCCGGTCGGCGCAAGACACGGGCACGCGGCGACACTCCGTGTGGAGATCGATTCTGAACGCTCCGAAGCTCCTTACAACTTTGGAGTCGTACTCAGGTGTTGGCAACTCCCGGAAATTGGCCCTTTCCTAGCGCAGAAGCCCTCTTCTGCGATAGGAAAGGAAATCCAATGATAAGTCGAAGCAACTCAATCACGTCGACAGCAGCACTCCTATTAGTTGCGATACCGCCTGGCCGAGGAGTTGGGGGCTCTGGAGATTGAAAGATAGCTCACCTGCGTCGGCTGGGTACTGTCACATTGGGCGTGCCAGTGGCAGAGTAGCCCCATGAGCGAGACGTCATCGAGCTACCGTGGTCATCGATTCCCAGCCGAGATCATCAGCCACGCCGTCTGGCTCTACTACCGCTTCGGCCTCAGCTTTCGGGATGTCGAGGATCTGCTGGCAGAACGAGGCATCCAGGTCTCCTATGAAACGATCCGCCGGTGGAGCCAGAAGTTCGGTATTCAGTACGCTCGTCGTCTGAAGAGAAGGCAACGCCCCAACGACGACTGGTATTTGGACGAGATGTTCATCCGCATCCGCATCAACGGTGAGTTGCACTTCCTATGGCGAGCGGTTGACCAGGAAGGGGATACGATCGACATCTTGGTTCAGAAGCGACGTGACGCCCGGGCAGCTAAACGATTCTTCCGCAAGATGTTGAAGCGAGGCGTCGTCCCGAATAAGTTGGTGACCGACAAGCTCGGCAGCTACGCTGTGGCTCATCGGGAGCTGTTGCCGACTGTGCCTCATGAAACCAAGCGGTGGGCGAACAACCGTGCGGAAGTGTCGCATGAATCCGTCCGCAAACGGGAGCGGATTCTCAGGCGTTTCAAGTCCATCAAGCATGCTCAAATGTTTGTCTCCGTCTACAGCGTCGTCGCCAATCACTTCCGAGTCGGTCGCCAGAAAGTTTCAGCTTCCAACTACCGTCTTCTCCGGTCCCGGGCCTTCGCCGATTGGCGTCAAGTGAGCATGGCCTGCTGAGATGGGGGAGGGGGCGATTCGATGGGGAAGCCTGGCGGCGTCTCAGCAACTTGACAGTACCCTGCGGGGGGCATTCCTGCGCCAAGGGAGCGGCGCAGGAAGAACGGACCTCTCGTTTCTCGTGGTACCAGAACCGTTAGCAGGTCATTAGCAGGTCAAGTCCAATTCCGTGCTTGCGCGCTGCGTGCGCCTGGCTGGGGTGATCGGATCGCTTCGATATAGTGCGGACGTTCTGTCTGAATCAGATCTTCCAACCGGGCCGATTCCCTGTCGGCCCCCTGACCGTGGAGCCGCCATGCCCCTCTCTTCGATGCTACTCCGACCCCTGCGTGTCGCAACGTGTGTCGCTGTGCTGACTCTCGCCGTGCCGGTCGCTGTCCTGGCAACACCCCGCATCGATGCGGTTTCGCCGACCACTGTCGCCGACGGCGACGTGTTGATCCTCGACGGCGCCGGTTTTCTGCCCGACGCGAGCCGCTACTCGGTCGTGCTGCGCGACGCGCAGGGTCTGGTCGCCCTGGGCGAAGTGATCGTCGCGACGCCGCAGACACTACAGGTCGTGATCCACAGGCTCGGCCGCGGATCGAGCGTCGCGGAGGTCGTGCTCCACGAGGGTGTGCGGCTGCCGCTGGTCGGACAATCGATGGCGAACGCCTCCACCGAGTCGGCGACCTGGTTCCACGGCTCCGGCGTGACCGCCGCGGCTGGCTTGGTCGTGGTGCTGGCGCCGACGACCGAAGCACCGAAGGGCGAAAGGGCGCCGATCAAGCCCGGGACGAACGAGGAGCCGTGCGTCAGTGGCGTTTTCACGATCGACATTCCACTTGGCTGCAACGAGATCACCGCCACCATTCGAGTCGGTGGCGACGATCCCTTCGACAATCTGCCCTTGCGGTGGCCCGGCGAACGCGAGGCGAGCAAGGCGTACGGCTCGATCCACGACTTGTGGGCCGCCACCTGGACCGGGCGGCTGAAAGGTCGAGCGCTCCAAGACTCGTCAACCGTCGCCAAGGTACTGGCCAGTGTTTTGAGCGAACAGTTCCGCGTGTTCGGCATCGAGGCGACCGCCGAGGAAGACCCACAGGGTACGGCGCGGGTGAAGGTTCACGGAGAGCGGATGACCGCGACCACCGGCGCCGCTCTGGTCAGCCTGGTGTGCGACGCACAGTGAGCGTTGAAAGCGCCGAAAGCGCAGCGGACGGGTCGCGGCCGTCGTGGCGCAGCAAGCGCGCGGCGTCGACGAGCACCGGCTCGGCTTCGTCGGGCCGCTCGTCGGCGACGAGGGCGAGGCCGAGCGAGAGCAGCCAGCGGGCGCGGTCGAAGGCCGGATCGGTATCGCTGCCGTCGACCTCCAGTAGCTCGCGATAAAGGGGCACTGCTTCGGCGGGCCGGCCGAGGTGGTCCAGGAGGTTAGCGAGGCGGCCGAGGCCGAGCCGTCGATCGGCCGGCCTGGCGGCGTCGGCGGCGCGCCAGATGGTGGCCGCCAGGTGGTAGAGGGTCTCGGCCTCCTTGACGTCGCCGCTCCGGAAACGCAGGTCGCCGAGGGGCACGGCGAGCTCGGCCACG
>JAOBYG010135538.1:0-13042 GCA_025403545.1 Epizoanthus stellaris
TTGATTGATTGAATGATTGATTGATTGATTGATTGATTGATTGATTGATTGATTGATTGATTGGCTGGCTGGCTGGTTAATTGGTTGGGGTATTTTTCTATTTAACTTTTATCGGTTGGTTGGTTGAGGGAATGGGCGAGTGAGTGAGTGAGTGAGTGAGTGAGTGATTAATCTTTATTCTAATACGGTAATTCCTATATGGCTATAAGTGAAAGATATTATCAACATTTGAAGATATATTATACATCTACAGAATGCGAGGACGTATTGGCCCAATCAGACTGTGCCCAGGGCAAGGCAGCTGGCGCATGTGAAAATTCACCGGCTTATATGAAAGAAAAATGCAACAAAACGTGTTATAACTGCAAGAGTAGTGAATGAAATGGTATCTCAAGTTGACCTACGCTGTCAAACAGATAAATTGATTTAACTTGTTGTAAAACAGTTTGGTTTACACATATTAAAGGGGTTGAAATAGGCTTTATTTGTAGTGGTTATTCATTTGTATTTCATTTGTTTCCTGAATCCTGATCCATCTATTTGTTCATCGCATGCCCGTAGAATTTTGAAAATCGTTATTGTTTTAGTAAAAATATTGAAAATGGACTGTTGAAAATAGTCACACGAACACCCCTTTCCGTCACTTCATAAAAACATATCCTCTCCATTCATTAATCTCTCCTTCATGATCCTTCCGTCCCTTCTTCCCCCTTCTTCGTGCTTCTTCCCCCCATCTAATCATTCCTTCATGTTCTATCCATTCATCCTTCCCTCTATGATCACTTCCTCTCTCCCTTTACGAACCAACCATCCATCTACCCATCCCTCCTTCCGTTCATCTTAATTAATTACTTATTTACTTATTTAATTACTTGTAACTGACTTACTTACTTACTTACTTACTTACTTACTTACTTACTTTCTTTCTTTCTTACTTTCTTTCTTACTTTCTTTCTTTCTTACTTACTTACTTTCTTACTTACTTACTTACTTGCTTACTTACTAACTTACTTAGTTACTTATTTTCTTACTTACTTACGTACTTACTTACTTACCTACTTACTTACTTACTTACTTATTTACTTATACTTTCTTACTTACTAACTACATAACTATATGCCGAATTAAATGGAGCTGATATGTTGGCATACGTTAATATTGATGGAGCTAGTTGCTCGTTTGCGCCGTGTGTTCGTCATCTGTGGAAGATCTCCGTTGTCTCGGGCCTGTAGCACGAGCTTGTGGTTACCGAGCCTGTACGTTCTGACAGCTTTCCATTCAGGGCTTCATGCTCCCTGCTGCCTTTTCTGTTTGGGTTGGACTGGATTTTCTTCCCCTTCACTGGCGACGCCAGTCCTATGACATATCAGTCAATCGCCAAAGTACGTACGCTCAATCGGGTCCTTTCTTCATTGTCAGGGCATTGAAGTTTTGCCCTATTGCGTTCTCCGCCGTCGGATAAGAGAAGAACAAAGTACTCCTGAGTCGCCGCTCATGCTGTGTTAGTGAATTTTAGATACAAGACTATATCATCGTCAATACTCATTTGCTTGTTTGCCTGTTTGTTTTGTTTGTTTGTTTGTTTGTTTGTTTGCTTGTTTGTTTGTTTCTATCTATATATACTAGACCATTTCACAAATCTTTAAAGGTAGACAAGCAATGCCTCTCTTAGACGCCAAGGTTGACCTTGCACTGGTAGAGACGTGAAATTAGTTAGCATAATAATAAAAATAATATAAATGTTAAAAGGAAGAGGGTTTGTATCAATGCTCACTCAACGTTAGCCTTATTGTCATGTAAGACATCTGGAACTGTAAATGGTCTATTCTCTGTTCGTCTCTGATACAAAGTTCAAGAATATACTCAACAGATGGCAATGCCTTCCAAAATGCACTTGTAACATTACAAAATTTAAATTTTATAGCGGATTTCATTTAGCAATCGATTAGTCAAATTGAATGAAAGTAATTTTCTACCAATCACAGAATATTGTATTTCTGTTGAATGGGTTTCCATACAGCCAACCACTGACGCTAGTGGCACATGTTGACGTGAATGTCAATACAAATGCAATACAAATAACAGTACAATGGGTCCCCTTTGTGATTGGTCAGTACCACACGCAACGCAGACGTCACCCATATCAGTTTAACTGGCTGAATAAAAGCATTGACAACACAATGACAGTGCAGTGCTGTTTGATGTTCAATGGTCAAATTAAAATCCTCTCTATATTCTTCTAAACATCAGTTTTTTGGGATATGGTGGAAAAGATGGAATTCTAACAAGAAAGTAATTGTTTCTGGATCAGATTAACTCATGCCAGACAAAATCAAATATTCGGTTTTTAACACTTTTCAGACGGGGGTGGGAACTGAAAGTTCTTGCGCCGATTTCAAAATATCATATGTAACTAAAGAATCATTTGAGATTCGATGCTGAAATTCTGTGATTATTCCAAAAATTTATCAGGCAACGTTTTCGTGTCCCAAACTTGTATAACGGTCTAACTTGTTCCAAGGCAACCATGCTTTGAGTGACAGGTCTGGCAAAATTTGAGAATATTTTCTCTATGATGCCGTTTCTCGGGTTTTAATATTGCTCCAATATTACAGTTTTTGTTAACCGAAGTTCATTTTATGCAAAACTTAATTATCGCCCCCTTTATCCCAATATCATTTCTAGAATGAATGAAAAATGTAATAAAACCGTTTACTAAAGAGCTATGACACAATGGAGAGAATTGTCATTTTAAAATTGGAAGTCGAAAAAGCTGTCCAAATCCTACAAGAACCCTTTTTGTCCAAACTGCCTCCTGAATCAAGATGAGTCCTTCTAATACTTGAGAATACAGCGATTGTTCTGCTCACTCGGTTTATGCTGTGTGAGGGCCCATGACACAGGCAGTGTTGTGAAACTAAATTCCGTCTGACAGAAGCAGAGACAGAGAGGGAACGGACTGTTTCCGCTTCTGCTTCCGATCAAGTGAAAACAAAGTTTGATGGAAGCAGAAGCGGAAACGGAAGAATAAGCCAATCACAATGCTCATACCCAGGCCCTTATATACAAATAAACAGCATACAAGCGAGGCTTACACTCGAAACCAGGCTTCCGCTTCTGCTTACGTCGCGTTCGGTTTTTACAAGATAATTAACTTTCTTACTCTTCCGTTGCTGCTGCCGCTTCTGCTTCCGTCGCTGGTGTAAACCAGGCTATGGAATTATGATTAGAATTTGATTAGGGTTAGAAGTGGGGTTGGGATCCATTTACCCTCGTGCATTCTCACATGAATTACCTGCCAGAAGAATGCATTCAATCCGCCATATTAAAATAATATTCAAATTAATAATATGCGATTTTGGCGCGCAAAGACTCCTGTGATATTATTGCATTAATGATTGTTGCGACTTTCATGAGTATGCTAATTCCAATATGACAGACAAAATTGTGGGGAAAGGCCGTGGAATATGCATTTTGTCTTTGGTAAATGATTTCTTCACACCAACATTAGCATACACTGAAGAAAGATTTTGAATGCTCTCTGACGCTAGACGTTTCATCATTAGAAACGTGAGCTTACCATTATCTGAAACTATAATTACTTGGTTTTCGGTAAACTACACCGGTAACGCAAACGTACCCTTTAAGCCTCCCACTCAATCACACACCCACGCACAAGTCTTACGTCTGTCAAATCCCACACCTGCACTGAATAACAAAAATAAGCAATAATTTAATGACTCGCAAACAGTTCACTGGCTTTCTAATTAATAATTATCTCTGTTTCATTTAGCCTGCATAGCAGACGTTGCGGTTGTGTTTCGATATCTTTGGAAGTAGAGGGGATGTTGCAAGCAAATTGGATTAGTTTTCACGCGCGGTCAAACGGAATAGTTTTACAGCATAATGAGATTATCTTTGCGGTCTACACCAACGTTAATATACAATGCAGACAGAGTCTTTAAGCTATCTAATGTTGAATGTTTTAACGAGGGGAACTTGAGTTAACCATTATATCTGAATTATATTTTCTTTCTTGTTTTAATAATTATTTTTGTGTTATGGTGGACATCCTGCATGGGACTCAGTCTCGTTCGTGTCTTACTTATTTGGCAATCGTTACATTGTTTTCTTTTTGTAATGGTCTGTTATCTTGTTTATTATATATTATCGATTTCTTTCCATTTCTTTTGTAAGGCTTAATAAAATTGTTAGAACATACAATTACTTGGTCATTTAGTAAATTATACCAGTAACCTGAACGCGCACACTTGACATGCAATTCTACATCTACGCATGCGCGTTACGTTTGGCTACATGTCCCACACCTCCACTGAATAGTATTTGCGAAAATAAAATTGAAGAAAATTATCAATTGTTGTTTCTTTAAAAACTTTGTTAGCAACTACTGCGTTGGTAAGAAACGTTTCTCTCCACCATAGCATTCTAATAGAAAATCTTCCTAGCCTTTAAAAAAACCCTCCTTTTTACCCTTGGTGGAATGTCAGAACACCTTGCGACCCAAACTACCAATTAACATTCGCTGCATACTAACTGACATATGTTCGCCCGTATTGATTTTTTTTTTATCTAAAACTGAGACAAGCTAAGCATCCGATTATCAAATCTAGATATTGTTCGGAATCATTAGAAAGAAAGCAGTAACAAGATGGAAGGAAAGTCGCACTCTCATTAATCCTCGAGTGCATTAGGGGGATCGGAACGACCACACTGCCGTATTTGTTTTTGTAAACATTTCTTAGATTTCAATACAAACCTTCTTACAACTGTACTTTGATCAGAAATACAGTTTTTTCGCCTATTCAAATCATCTAACAAAATTTGCAAAAAACCCTTTGAAATAAAGATGTTACTTGAATGAGCTCATGACTTTATATCATCGAAATGGTACGATATACGTATTTTTATTTATTTGTACAACATATGGCAGTTATACGAATGATATTGAATTAGAACTACAGGAACCCCTCTCCACCTTGTGCATTCTTTCGCCAAATGGACCCACAGGAAGGCGACATAAACTTTCTAAAATAACGAGAACACTTTCCTTTCATTTATTATCTTTGGAAGTTAAAAATAGCTTGAATTTGATCTGTTATATTGTTGGTAGGGTAACCAATTTTTACTTTGACATGCTACAATTTACAACACATTTATTGTGTGTGTAATTATAATTGTAATGTAAATTCAATTTTTAGTTTTATGGCCGCCATTTTGGATTTATTAATGGCGTCAGAAATTGAACATGCAATTCATTCAGCTTTTGTCTGCCCGCTGACACTAACTTTCCTTTGCTGCGAAAATGTGTTAAATTTAGCGTCTATTGCCAGGATAATTCCGATTTTTAAAGTACAAGTTAAAAACGAACTTTAGTTGACAAAATGTATATGGAAGGACAAATTGCTGATAATCTACCTGTCATGAAAACATGTGAAACCATGGACAGAAGGTTGACAGTCTCAATAAGAGTACAGTTTATTGGCCCTCTCAATTGCATGTGCAGATCTCATTTCTTGCTTTAAACAAAATAAGCATCTGTTTGTAGGCGACATTCAAGTCCGAAAAGACTGGAAATTAGTATATGACAAACAGCTGTATGTAATACTAGCTGTACAGTTCGAAATGTAACTCCCCTGGCTAAACCTATAAACAGGAACTCCTTGGTGCATTGGCGCAAACTACCTCGAGCTGTATTCCTTGACACAAGTAGTTAAGAAGACAGGACTCTAGCCTAGAGTTAGCATCGTGTCTTGCATTGACTGCATTTTCAGTCAATAGCATACCTCGTTGACAGTCACAATTTGAGATTGGTTAATTTGAAGGAGTTCCTTGATTAATTTCAAACACGCTTTTAGAGAGTACAAGAAGATATTTGCCCTGCATCATGAACATCAGCCGCAAGTTCAATGCTTCAGCCAATGTTTCGGCAACTGCTGCCTCTAGAGGAACTGTTCAGATTGCTGCCGAGTCGTGCATCTTTCTCGTTCTGGATATTGCAGCCCTTGTCGGTAACGTGTTGGTTTGTCTGGCGTGGTACAGGAATCCTTCACTTCGCACCGTCACCAACATCTTCATACTCTCACTTGCCCTCACCGATTTATCCATGGCTGTTATGGTCATGCCACTTACAACCGCTTCGTCCATAGCAAACAAGTGGATTGTAGGAGATTATGGTTACAAGATGTGGGGCTTTGGTGGCTATATTTTAGCTGTAACTTCATTGTTAACATTGATGCTGTTGGCAATCAACAGATATTTCCGTGTGGTCACACCCGCGCGCTACCCTAACATTTACACCAAGAAACGTTCTAAAACCATGGCCGTCTGTGCGTGGATTGTAACAGTAGTTGTTGGTGGTGTTTGTTATCCCCTTGCAGTAGATCGATTCAGAATTTATTATGTAAATCCTACAAAACCATTCCCAGTCTTTCCCAATAGAAATTTATTAATTTTTTTTAATGTTGTTCGCAATGTCTATATAGCTGTTCCTAGCGTAGTTATCGCTGCATGTTATGTGAAGATCTATCAAACCATTCATCAGCACAGCACCGCAGCTGTACCATCGACACCAGGAGGACACTCAGCCTATGGGGTGGAGGAGGCAAAAATTACGAGATTGCTGACAGTCGTCTTGGTTGTATTTTATATTTGCTGGCTACCTATCTTTCTCACCACCGCTTTAGAAACTTTTAAAATAATTGAAGAAAGTGATTTCAAATATTACAACTTTTATTACGTTTTTCCATTCTTTACTAGCAGTGTTATAAACCCTATAATTTATGCAACAATGAGTCAACAATTCCGAAAGGAATTTCTGAAAATACTTCGTGGACGTTAGTTCTATCCTGGTATTAAAACGTAATTCAGAACACGTATTTCGCTACTTTAAGGAATTTGTGATTCATACAAATTAACTTTCTCAGGGATGTAGCCGATTTTTGCTAAAGCAGGTCCATGTTGGTTTTAAGGGGGTCCATGGATTTTTCGAGCGCCAAAAGCGCGAGGTTCTAGGGGAGTTTGGGGGCATGCCTCCCCGCGAAAATGTTTGGAAATTCGACTTAAAATGGTGCCGTTTAACGTGTTTTGACCACCAAACTGATATAGTAACCTCTTGTATAGCTATACTAAATTCAGCAAAGAAATTCCGTATTTCTATTAACGCCTGGGTAATTGTGTCACATCACGTAAAGATGCTGCGTTTGTTCGCAAATTTCAGCTGTAATGAATGCTTTGTATTTATTGTAAAGCAGAAGCCAAAACGAAGCAAAATTAACAGAATATTGTAAAATTGCAAATGACATATAAATTATGTCTATTTCCAATTTAAGAAATCGTTCAAATCGTAAGCTGTTTCCATTCAAAGTTTAATATATTTCTCTCTCGTGAATAGTCGGTCCGTGACAACGTAATAGCCGGGCAAATGGACCGTGGCCCGGCTTCTTTCTACATCCCTGGGAAATATAAAGTCACGAAGAAAGCTGGAAATGATAAAATAGTCCCTACTTTGTAGCTTATGTTGAAGTTTCTGGGCAACTAGCTTGTTAAGCTAATTTTTAACGTATCTGGGTTGAAGCTATACTGGTCAGTTTGGAACTGTGCACACCGGTGTTTATTGAACCAATTCAGTTCATTATCACGGGAGTGTTGGCTGAGTAAAAGATCAAACAAAAGATTATAGTTGATATTGGATTCGACAAACAATGATCTGTAGTTATACTGCAATATTAAAGTATAACATTATCGGAACTACATTAAAAGAATTTGTCTCTGAGTCCACCGACACACTGCGGTATGTTGCTTCTTGTATTATGTTTTATACTGCGGTGGAAAAGCATTTTCACTCGGATAGCCAGCGGTCTAACATAGTGAAAGATCGTGCTCTTGTCTGCAACTGGATTTACATCCATAGTCAGTTTACATGTCATCGTGGCTCAAGTATACCATGGCCCTCCTTATATTTATGATTTCATTATGGCCGTATGGGGTAGAGGATGGTGTACTGCTGAATTAAAGTATAAGTATTTATATCAAAATAGATAGCGCACGTGGGCTTTCCTCCCTTTAGCAGAGTAACATGCGATCCAAGTTCGTAGCGGTTTTTCTCTCAGTACTTTTTTCCGGACAAAATATTAATATTTTTGAGAAAGCAACGTCACCACATCTACTGACCTTGTGTCTACATTGCAGCCACATCTCCTAGGATTCTAACTGCATGTAACAATCTAATGAACCTCGGGCGAATATAAGCAAACTCGCCACATTTCTGTTGTGAAGAGAATTGCCCCTGTACCTGTCAACGGAAAATAGCAGAAGAAATATTTTTCGAGTTTACAAAACATGAGAGTAAGAGGACTAGCGACTAACACTGAATGCAGGACCATTTGGACAAACAGGAGTAGTTGTTAATTGCCGTATTTTTGTGTAGATCAGTGCAGGATCAGCAATAGATTTTTTCACACCTATACACGACATCTAGATTCTCCTTACTAGTCTCGATACAATTCTACAGGGACTGGTTGGGAGAATTTGGTAGTGTATCAGTGTCATTTACTGGAGGTGGTCCGAGCTGGTATTTTTAAGGGAAAATCGAGTATTTCGTACATAACACTAGCTCCCTGCGAACGTTTTCCAAGTTTATTTACCATTGCTCACCAAAATAGTGTTACAACTACATAACAGGTAGATAATTACAAACCACAAATGGTTTCCATGTTTCCATGGCTTTCGTGTTGTAGCTGAAAATAAATATTTTGTAAATAATAATAATAATAATAATAATAATAATAATTTATTATTATTATTATTATTATTATTATTTATTTATTTATTTATTTATATAGCGCTCATCTCCTGAAAGCCCATGTAAACAATGTAAACAATTTAGTCAACTGTCAGTTCTACAAGCCACGCCTACTTCCGCACCCAAGTGCGTTTTGTTGTTCGCTCTGTCGTCAGTCTGTGTTGTTTTAATAATATAGCTATATCGACGCTCGTCTGACATGAATACAATCGCACTTATCCAAAGGGAGCTTCGCAATAATAATTATAGTAATTATTTTTCAATATAGCTGATATACACCTCCAGGCTAGATATTGCTTATACTTCAGCAAAATGAATTCGTTAAAAAAGGCCCGCAAGTGGCAGATAACTCTACGAGTTATACATTTTATTTAGCTTATTTTTTATTTGCACCTAGACAGCCTATTCACTGTACCTGCTGCGGCTTAAACCGTACAAATATTTTCCGATCCTTTACAAAACATGAAGGGTACGTGTACAATCACAGCGGAGAAGGACTGAGGGAGAGTTTAACGAGATATCGCTTGTGGTTTTGCGCTTCAACTGTAAAACGCTATTAATCAGCCGCAAATGATTTTATGATTCTTGTACTGCAAATGAAGGCGGCTCTTATTTGTATGCAATTTAATCAACTGTCTACTACCAGCCACACCCACTCTCGCCCCACTAAAACGACAATGAAAGATCGTATTTGAGTCCTCAGTGACCTTAGCAGATGAAGCGCCTCTTAGCTGTGTTGGCATGGCGCTCATATCAAAAGGAATCGCACTTATACAAAGCGAGCTTCACAATAGTAATTATGTCTCCATATAATCGATGTACACCTCCAGACTAGATATAAATCATACTCAGCAAAACGAATTCGTTAAAAAAGTTCCGCAAGTCGCAGATGACTCCACGATCTTACTGGGGTTTGTGTTTCACGATGGATTAGCGCTCATATCATGATCGGCTTATAAATCTGGCGGAACATTTCAGACAATTGAAACTTATTAATGTTTCTTAAAGTAATCAATGTATCTTCAGTTTCGATATGAACTAACGTGTTCAGTTTGTTTACAGCGTCGACCATTTTCAAGTGTTCTTTCCCAAATAGCTGAAAATAAGATCTAATGATAAGAACATGTTCCAATATCGACCAGTTCATTTTGAATGACATTATTCATTAACTGTTCTTCGCTCAGTAATGAAACATGAGGTTCTTTTGCTTCAATATATAGTTTGCAACTTGTAAGGTTATAAATGTTGCTCCTGCAACCGCTGCATTGAAAAACTGTTGATTTTTTCTGTACTTGAGAGCAGAAACAATAGCAGAAGAGCGTTGACAAAGAGACAGCATTTCTGAAGCGAGAAATAATTTGTCACTGCGAAGGACCTTTAACCTCTTAGTCTAGATATTATATTGGTCATGGACAAGCGAATATTTTCTAAAATCATTAATTCTAAACTTTTTATGTGAAAACTACATAAAAATTAGAATTTGAAATTCTGTTGTGGAGTCACGTGTGGGTGTTCAGAAAGCAAATAATCTTATCACAAAAGTGTTACAAGTGGGCGAACACGGACTGAAAGGGGGAAAAGAAATCGAAAGACGGAAGAGCGGACATCGGTTACCGTGAATAAATTAAGACGCGAAGTTTTTTTTCCGAGAACTTGAGAACCAATTACTTTTAATGCCTCGCGCACTATCAGTTCAGCTATAAATCAACTTACGCTGTACTTGATTTTAAAGAACAACGTGAAACAAAACCAAAACTTTGTATGTTTAAAACTGACACACGTCAGTGTTTTATTGTAGAAAGTAACATAAACTGAGATTTAACCTTACAAGATTATCACGGTCCGCATTCTAACGAAACCTTGGTCAAAGAGCCGTGTCTAAAGAAATTCAACTCCAATTCAACCAAAGAGTTACTAGGTTTACACTGCTTTAGAACTTATTTAGCAATTGGCGTATGCTAGAAATTAAAATGAAACCAAAGCATAAACATCGTTGCAAGCTCTTCCTCCATTGTCCCCGGTGGTATAGTCGTAGAGATCTTCTCCGTACCACAGGCGCAGCGAGTCCAGGCTCTTGACCAGATAGCGCTCCTGGGCCTTGCTTCCCAAAGGAAACACCAGGACAGGAGAGGACGAAGTGTAGCCCTGCATGGAGTACCACGATCCTTTTGATTTTGGAATGGTCACGGTTTTATATTTGGGGCCGATAACGTTGTCCTTGCAGTCAGTCAAAAAGGTGCCAATATGCTTGGCATTATGATGATTGCACCCAAAGTTACTTCTATGAACTGGATTCTAAATAAAGGAAAGAGTAATGGTTAGTTGAAATAGAATGAAACAAAGAACTGGATCAAGGTTTAGAAATGTACGTTTTCAATTTTAACTTTAAAACCTAGGGGAAAACATACAACTAACAAAGCTGTTATTTCAGTATTACCAAATTACCGAACTGAATTTTATTTATTGTTAAAATTTAGTAAGCTTGACTTACTTTGCCATTCGATGCACAAGCCACCCAGCCAGAGCGGTGAACGATCATAAATGACCAGGCGTGGATGTTTCCGCCGCGGTATGTAAACTGACCAAAGCTCTTTCCTCTGGCTCCAAAGCACACCGGACCTTGGTTAATCTTCACCCATTTCACATTGGCAGCTTCTACGTACAGGACGACTGTGGCAGCCAGGACTACAAGAACTACTAGCTCCGGCTTCATCTTCTGGTTAGTAAGAGAACAATACAAACACGATGTTAGAGTTTTTAGTAACAACCCTTCGCCGAATCATGCCAAAGACAAAGTTCGGTTTGGCAACATTTGTCTTAAATAGCAGAAACTTTATCCAGCGTTTTGTTTATTAAGATCTGCAATATACTATCAACTTTGAAAATTCTGTATATCAGTTAAAAAAACTCAATTGAGCAAAACCGCTCGAATATTTTTGTAAATCAAACATACTTCAGTTCATATAGTTCAGGGTAGGTTTAATGGCAATATAACAACCTTGTAATAACTCATCTAAGAGCATTTGTTCTGATACAAATTGTTAAAATAGAACATACCAAACGCAGAAACCTACCTTAACTTGTTCTTGCAACACGAAATGAAGGCGTTGTTTGGTCGTGAGTTGTGCGAGCAGCAGAAGCTCTGAATCACCAACAGGCGCAGGCCGTTTATGATACACGCTGCTAACAATACGTCAATACATATTCTAATATCGATACCACGCAAGTATGAACTTGCTGCTTCTGATTGGAGGAAAATGACCACACCTCTTAGTCTGATCAGTTGCCAAGTCCAAACCTTGGTCACCCTTCGCGTGTATCAGGAAAACTTGTACTCGCTGGGTTATGACGATGCTGCAGTCAATGCTGCACACGAGGCACGCGAGGAACCTTAGTATAGCTTTAGCCGACTGAAACCAAACCTATCGAAACTGAACTTTGCTGCATCAAGCTTTTGTCGCAAATCGGCTAGTATTTCTGTCCAGATTAACGTCATTAACAGCTACCCTCCCTTAATAATGACTACAATAATTATGTTGATTCTTTGTTCCTAACAATCTAGCAAACAATAGAGCCATTTTCTACTAAAAATACCGCATCTTCTAAAGATTGATTATCTTGTGGTTTGAGCGCGAAGGTATAGTAATATTGTTCATGAGGCTGCAAAGTGCAAAACAACCATGTTATAAAGAAACAGGAAGAAAATACTTACCTCACTGTCCTCAGATCAAACCGCAATCTGTTTTCGGTCAGGTATCTAGTGAAATGATTCACGCACAAATAGCTCCAAAGCACTATAAAGAATGACTACACTACAGTACCTGAAGTAAATCAAACCGACTGTATCGTGTATGCATTCTGACTAAAAGTTTTCAAAACAACTGTAAACAAATAGAAAGCGTGGATACAGAAACTTTTCCGTGTACAGTCAGAACTCGGTTCTGGCAGAACCCATGGAAATCAGGGATGTAGCAGATTTTTGCTAAAGCAGGTCCATGTTGGTTTTAAGGAGGTCCATGGATTTTTCTAGGGGAGTTCGGGGGCATGCCTCCCCGCGAAAATGTTTGGAAATTCGACTTGAAATGGTGCCGTTTAATGTGTTTTGACCACCAAACTGATATAGTAACCACTTGTATAGCTATATTAAATTCAGCAAAGAAATTCCGTATTTCTATTAACGCCTGGGTAATTGTGTCACATCACGTAAAGATGCTGCGTTTG
>JAOBYG010135539.1:0-10794 GCA_025403545.1 Epizoanthus stellaris
ACAGCCACAGCCACAGCCACAGCCACAGCCACAGCCACAGCCACAGCCACAGCCACAGCCACAGCCACAGCCACAGCAACAGCAACAGCCACAGCCACAGCCACAGCCACAGCCACAGCCACAGCAACAGCAACAGCGACAGTAATAATTATTATTTAACAACATCATTCAAATATAAGGAACCGTCTAATTCAGTTTTTCTTTCATGAATGTGAATAGAATGTGAATAGAATATATATTCATTACTATTATTATTATTTTTATATATAACTGTTAGTTCTACCATCAAATTAAACCCAATCAGCGTACCTGTAAAAACATGACGGTAGCACAGCGTGTTAAGAAATTGTAGTCAAATGCGTAAATTTGGCTTAAACGTTGCGTATAGTTTTCTTGTTGTCTGAAATAATTTTCAGACCATTCCAGAGTTTTGATTTTTGTTTTGAATTGACTCTTGGCATGCAGATTTGGTATGGCAGTGTTTTTCAAATGGTTTGGCGTTTTGGGCTGTTTGTGCATGGTGTAAAATGTTTTCACAATCTTGGCAAGTCTTTGATTTAGTAGTGTAGAATCCATTTGTTACTCTTCTGCTTGGGGTTTCACACTTCACTTCACTTCACTTCACTAGTTTTATGAGTCCCTGTTTTTTTCTTCAAGCTAACCCTTTTTAAATTCTAGCAAAGTCATTGTCTTTGCGTAATGTGGCGTAGTTTCCTGTTCTTGTTCTGGCCCTGCAGATCTCCAAGATGTCTTGCCGTACGCTGTGAATTTACTTTTGACAGATTTGGCATGTCGGTGTTTTTCAAAACGCTTTTGCGCTTTCAGTTTTTCAGCATGGTGAAAACGATTTTCACAATCTTGGTAAATCTTTGGTTTAATATTGTAGAAATCGGTTTCTTACGTTCCTGGTAGCAGTTTCGTACTTTTGTTTCATTAGGTTTTGTTTTGTGACTGGTTAACATAGTTATCTTATAATTCTTTTAGGTGAAAGCTGAAAGGATAGAACAGAATGTCGATATTTAGTAGATAAGCTAATAAATGAGAAATAAGGTATTTATAAGAGACATGTTAGGATGCTTGCTTGTCATATATCCACGAAGTGTGTGGACATGGGTCCCTTTTTGCCCTTCAAACTAACCCTTTAATTATTGTCATTACAAGATAGAATTCAGTATTTCTATAAGAAGGTGTCCATATGCATCGGTATATTCCCACGAAAATTGATCAAAACCTATTTATAGATCTCTTTTGAACTCGGGTGATTTGTTTGTTTATCATAAGTGGCACGTACGCTCGTTTCTTGGCAGCATGATTTCGACTGTTCATTGAACAATAATAATTAATCAACCAATTGATCGATCGATCAATCAATCAATCGAAATTAATATTGTTCTCGATGAATCTCAAATTTGCAAAAGAAGCAACTCCAACAAGCCAAGGCCGACGGGCGTGGCACTTTACCTCGTAGTTGGTGTAGGGATGAGAATGATAGTTCCATTTCCGAGCTGGGATATGAGAGCAGCATCAAATGACAACGCGTGCTCCAAGTCTGTTGACCTCGTTTGATTTAGCAAACTTTCCAAACTTATTTGTGCAACCACAAAGTGTGGGGTTCTTTTGACAACATATGTTGTTGAGAAATATATTTTTTCATGGGATTAGCTAAGAATAAAATAAAATATCCAATAAATTAAGAAGAGAGTCCATAATCAAAACTAAATATACACAGTGTAATTTCGCGAATTTCAAGAACAAGAAAATATCAGGAATCAAAACGCAAATCTTGTCCGGTTTCGTGCTGATTGCGTTCGTTGTGTTGGAAGGGATCTCGAGTTCATCATTCTGTGTTGTGCTGAGTTGCAAGCGAGGAAAGATAATAATTCATTAGCATGATTTGATACAAATGGATTTGAAATACAGGCTCAAATTGGCCAACATTTAAGAACAAGCTCAGGCTGGTGCTCAGGAACCATAAAAATGTTTCTAGGTGAAATATTCAAATTCGCTACTTAATCAGTCAGCAATAAGACACAAGAAGCGTCATACTTTTCTCAACTTTTAATATGAATAACAGAGTCTTTGTTTTCGTACAGGTATGACAAAACCAAGCAAAATTGATAACAAAACCGATACACTAACAACTCCACATCTTCTGGTTTTGGAAATTCTTGAATGCGTCCGCCTTTCCTCCTTTATATTTCCGCGCTTGTTTTTATTTTATATTTTTTTCTCAAACTACAACAATTTTATTATTTATAGAAATAAGAACAATTTAAGAACAACTGAGGCTGAACTTTGCAAAAATTTAAGAACAATGAGCCTCGGCCAAAATATATGCTTCTTATAAAAAAAAAGCGTGTGTGTGAAATACTTTAAAGGTCTAAAGGAAGACGTCTTGATGGTTTCGAATCCATTTGAGCTATACTGGACCAAAAAGGTAATCTGTGCATGGGGAACAACTCTGTGGCTGTCTTCTAAATTCAAAACAGAACTTCTTCAGCCTAATCTTGGATACACATGAATCACACAAATGTATTTCTTTAATCATTTTATCTAACATAGTTTAATACGCTTAGCTGACAATCTAACTTACAGTTATTATGTTTTATACATCATAAAAGTAACAATTCTGAATAAAAAATGAAAAAATGGTATATTTTAAAATGTTAAAATCTAGAACCATTGATACATCCCCGACCTAATTAGAGAGTTAAAACTATTAAAAACATACCCAATCAATTAACGTTGTTTTAAAAAAATAATTGACCGTTTCAATTCTAGTAAGACTATCATGTTAGCGTTACTTAAAAATTGCGTAGGTTTCTTCTTCTCTAATATAATTTTAAGACCAGAGCTTTGATTCTGCAAATCGCCAAGATTTCTTCCCGTATGTTATTGACTTTGTTTTTGGCGTATTTGTTACAGCGGTGTTTTTGAAAATGTTTGGTGTTTTAGGTTATTTCAGCATGGTGCAAACTGATGTCTTCACAATCTTGGTAAGTCTTTGGTTTAATAGTGTAGAAATTGTTTTTTTACTCTTCTGGTTAAAGTTTTGTAGTTAACTTCACTTAATTAGTTTTATGATTCCCTGTTTTATCCTTCAAGCTAACCATTTTAAATTCTAGCAAGCAAGGTCATCGTATGTAAGTAAATTCATTTTAAGTGGAGTTGTTTTCTTGTTACTAAAATAATTTGATAAACCGTTCCAGAGCTTTGCTTCTGCAAATCGCAAAGGTTACTTTGACGTCCGTTGTTGAATTTACTCTTCTGCTCTTGGCAGATTTGATATGTCGGTGTTTTTCAAAACGTTTGTCGTTGTGGGTTGTTTCAGCATGGTGTAAAATGTTTCACAATCATAGCAAGTCTATGGTTTAGTAGAGTATCAGTAAATCGATTTTTTACCGGTCTCCTGTTGGAGTTGCGTACTTAACTTCACTAGTTTTATGAGCCCCTGCTTTGTACTTCAAGCTAACAAGTCTAGCAAGTTCATCGTATTTGCGTAAATTTGCTTTAATGTGGGGTAGTTTTCTTTTTCACTAAAATAGTTTAATAGTGCGTTCCAGAGTTTTGATTCTGCAAATCGCCAATATTTAATTCTTTGCCGCACCTAGCTGAATGTACTCTTGGTAGACTTGGTATGGCGGTGTTTTTCAAAATACTTTTGCGCTTTCGGTTGTTTGAGCATAGTGAAAATATTTTCACATTCTTGGTAAGCCTTTGGTTTAATGGTGTAGAAATCGGTTTCTTACTTTCCTGCTAGCAGTTCGCTCGCAGTTTTTGTTTTGTGACTAGTTAACATAATTATCTTATAGTTATTTTAGGTGAAAGCTGAAAGGATGGAAAAGAATGTCGATATTTAGAAGATAAGCTAATAAATGAGAAATAAGGTATTTAAGAGACATGTTAGGATGCCAGCTTGTCAGATATCCAAGAAGTGTGCCGACATGAGTAATTTTCCCCCTTCAACCTAACCCATTAATTTTTTCATCACAAGAGATAATTATTTCTCATGAGCAGGTGTCCCATATGGGTCCATTCCCACGAAAATTACTCAAAATCTATTTATAGATCTCTTTTGGAGCCCCGGTGTTTTATTTGTTTATCATAGTAGCACGTACTCTCGTTTCTTGGCAGCATCGTTTCGGCTGTTCTTTGAACTATCTAATAATTAGTATTAAATATACCAACCACTGCATATTGGAGTTCCATCAACGTGATTGGTTCGCTTCTACCTTGAACTTTCTAATAATCAATATTGTTCGCGATGAATCTCGAAATTGCAGAAGAAGCAACTCAAACAAGCCAAGGTCGAAGGGCGTGTCACTTTCCCTCCTAGTTGATGTAGGGAAGCAATACAGAGGATGAGAATGATAGTATCAATTCCGAGCTGGGATATGACAGCAAAATCAAATGACAACGCATGCTCTAAGTCTGTTGACCTGTGTTGCTTTAGAAAACTTTCCGAACCTATTTCTGCAACCACGAAATTTGGGATTTTCTGATAATGCATGTTGTTTAGAAATATATTTTTTCATTGGATTAGCTAAGACGGAATATCTAATGAATCTAAAGACAGAGGCCATTCAAAATATGTACAATGTAATTTCGCGAATTTCAAGCTAAATATGTATAGTGCAATTTAGTGAATTTTGAAGAACAAGAAAAAAATATCATGAATCAAAACGCAAATCTTGTCCGGTTTCGTGCTCATTTCGTTCTTTGTGTTGGAAGGGATCTCGAATTCATCATTCTATGTTGTGCTGAGTTGTAAGTGATCAAAGATGATAATTTAATTAGCATGATTTGAAACCTAATGATTGTGAGATACATCTATATGAAATAATTCAAACGTCTAAGAGAAGATGTCCTGATGGTTTCAAATTCATTTGATCTGAGGCCAGCTGTTTTATGAGTCAAATAAGTCAACTTCCAATTTTGTTTTTCAGCTGATTTAGGTTTAGGTTGGGATTAGGTTTAAGGTTAGGATTAGGATTAGGATTAGGAAGCAAAATCTACTGAAAATAGAAAATGAGGATGTTGACTCGACTTATTGATTCAAAACGCATGACTCATTTGGCTTATGAATGCACTATAGGGTTAGGAGTTAGAGTTGGGGTGATGACGCTCAAACAACGAAATTTGGAAGTTGATTAAAGACTTATGACTGATTGACTCATCTGATTCATGAAAACATTGATATCATTCGAGCTTCACTGGATAGGAAACGAAAAAAAAACAGTAGCTGTTCGGGAAACCGAGTCTGTAGTGAGCTTTCTCCTCAATTCGTAACCTAAATTCAAAACAGAACTTGTTCAGCGTATTCTTCAAACAAGATGAGGTAGTTTGTCCCGTAGTTGATGTAGGGAAGCAATACAGAGGATGAGAACGATAGTTCGAACCCCGAGCTGGAATTGATAGCAGATTCAATGAAACAACGTACTCTGAATGTTTTAACTAGTTAGTTGTTTCCGAAAATGTCTCCGAAATTAGTTTTTTAACTATTGAAATTGAGGTTTTATATAACGTAAGGTTGTTGAAAAGTATATTTGTTCATTGCATTAGCTCAAAAACAAATACCTAATGAACGCAATAAACTGTCCATAATCAAACTATATATAAACTAAAATTTTAGCGAACAAGATATTGAGGACATGAATGAACACGCAAATCTTGACTGGTATCTTTTTCACTTTTCTGATGGTTTCAAATCCATTTGAACTTCACTAAACGAGAAAAGGTATAACTGTTGGGAACCGAGTTTGTGGCTGTCTCCTAAATTAATTCCTATAACCGAAATTTAAAGTAAAACTTGTTGGGTGTATTCTTGGATTCTACAAAAATCGCACAAGTTCCGGCATTTCGTTAACTAAAGACAATGAAATGTTCTTCAAATTATAGAGGCTGCCAAAATACATTGAACAAGAATACACAATTAGGCGAACTGTTGAACAAGAATGTATTTGGTGACAGAGATAGGTGGCAGTAGACATGAGAAGTCTTTACTAACAGAAATACCAGCGGCCACTGCTGGTTGGCAATTTTAAACAATTCCAACATGACGGCTAAAAAACAACATAGTCTTTAGCAACGACTTCCAAGGAAGCCCATCTGGTTTTACCACAGTTCCAGGTAAGACATACAAGGGCTTTTTTTGGCACCAGTTTGTTGGTGTTCCTAACCAGCGGGCCACGCATAAATTACGATAACGGTCTGTGGCTATAAAGTTCAAACATCCATAACTCTTAATCAAAACATTCTATCAACTTAAAATTTGGTGGAACGAATTAAACAATAGAACCTTAAAAACTCTATAATGCAAAACTTTTTCGAATGCAAAGCTTTGATTTAGAGTTTCTATGACGTCGCATTCAAACTAAAAATTGTGAGAACAAGCGTTCCTTCATTTTCCTCAGCAGAACAATCGTTACTTTAAATACATGTTCAATTTACACACGATTGCAAGAGTAGAGAGCGTCCACCCAACTTGCCTGTCAAGTTTACATGAGTTCATTATCAAAACAAAGGCAGTCCTGGGAACAAACCAAAATAACTGTGTTCATCTAAAAATAGAGTTCAGATCAGATAATTGCCATGGGTTACTACGCTACCTTCGCTTAGTTATTAATCCGTCTTCCTCATTACCAAATATGAATACAATTTGGACTGTGACCCTGACTCTTCCAACTTTGTGGAGTTGATTAACAACCTGTGGCAACTACATGAAGAACTACAAGATTTTATTCGCTAATAGTTCAGCAGCGGGCCTTTAGTGAAAATGAAGCTGTCCTAAATTCCCGCACAATTCAGTTTCTTAGCAACTTTTCGCTGAATTACTGTATCAAAATATATGGTTCGTTCATTATGTTTTCCTACGCGTTTGGATTTCGTGCTTGTATTTGTATTATCATAGTTTAGTATTCTTGAAAATAATTATTTCGTCCTTCCATTATGGAGAAACTCATTACAATTGAACAGACATCTATACGTTGCTGAAATAGAACACAAATCAGTAACTGATCATCGGTAGGATACCTAAAGTCGGTGTGCAATTCTGCAATTGGCTTCGGTTCCATACAGGGTGCAAGAGTGTTAAATGAACCCTTTGAGTTTTATCTCTTAAATCCTCCACTTCCTTTTTCGTTCTTGGATTTGTACTCCTGATTCATACTTTTGTGCAATACTGACTAATTAAACCATTAAAAATTTGAACCTGTGTCAAAATATGCGGACACTAGACGAAACATCAACGTTGATCTACTGGCATTGTTATGCAATTGTAGAGGTTTCTGTCTACTAAGCAAAACTTCAGTAGCAAGTTATTCTCGTTACCAAATGTGAAACCCAAACCATATTATGATTACGTAGAATATTATTAAAGAACTGAAAAAATATAGCTTCGTGCTTGTGATAAAGGCAATGAAAAGGATCACTGACTAAATTCCGGCCGGCGAAGGTGACAGGTAGCGTAAGATTAGCAGGGCGTAGCATAAGCATTTGGATAAATTAGTGTACTATTGAGGAACATATTAATAGAAATGATAAATTATGATGACACTCTTACTTACTTTGGGCTTTCCATACATCTGATCTATAGTTATTGAAGAGCTTTCTCCAAGGATAGTATTGTTGTTAAGGATTCCCACTGTTGTAGAAGTTTCACGATTTGGTTGAGTTTGTAGTGGATCTAAGAGTCGGATAGACGCCGATCTACCATCCATATTTTGTGGCGTTAAAAATCCATTTTCCAATTTATCCATCTTGGAGTAGATATATTTTGAAGTCCAGCTTCAAAGTGTTTGCTTTTAAAAAGCCTTTTTCTTTCTTCTTAACAATGTCTTACCTCTGACCTATGCCGGCTTTTCGTACGAAATGCCTTTGGCGAAAAATTAAAAATAAAAGCAGTCCCTATCAATGCATTGCTATATATGCATCGCCTGCTAAAGTGCTTCAATTATCTATTCAAATAGTGTATTCTATTTTATTCTATTTTATAATTCTAATTTCAGTATGATGCTGAGTGGATATGGTCAGATCTTGTGCGTACGTGCTCTCGAACTGCCTCAGTAAGCTCAGGGTTCAAACACTAAGGAATGCAAAAGTATTTTAATACCTAAAAACACGAATAAACTTCATAACTTGCAGCAAACTTCGAGATTCATCAACGTTTTAGATGATAACAAAGAAATGGAGTCAGATCCTTATCAGAAATTTTGGACCATAAAAATTGTTTTACCCTTCTTAACTTCAATGTCAATTAACGTGTCAGTTGGGTATTCAATTGAGGGGTGCACAGGAAGTTGGAAATGAAAAGACGCTCTCAACCATGATTTGATTCTGTTTCAACATGCATTCATCTCATTTGATGGTTAGTGCTTAAAGGTAAACAATAGTCTACAGCAAAACAGAATTCTGTCCGATAAATCTTTCCAAAGATCACAGATAGATCTTCACTCGTTCTGCATATAAAAACTTTAAAGATAGAATCTATTGTTCCGTGCAATGCCCTCGCTGTCTTTTTGGTAGATTCCCTGCTGTCAATTTAGAGGAATCCTCGCTGTCTCTTTAGAAGAATCCCTGCTGTCTTTATAAAAGTGTTTATTCTTTGATAAAAAAAGAAAATATTTGCGGAATGAAAAGTTATAGCTTTTACTGAATGGAAAAGTTGACGTTGTCTGTGTGTACTGTAGTAATGAAATTACTGAGACGATTAATCACTGTCAAAATAAGAAGAGTTGAACTTAATCAAACTCTTCTTGCAGACTCGCTCACGCTGACCACTCGCCTAGGGTAAGTTTAGCAGCACCTGCGCAATGATGAATCAGCGATACATTTTCAATATATTTTTACTGCTTTCCTTTTGACATCACCTCGTGACAAGTCTTGAAGTGTTGGTGATCAATGTTTTGTATTAAGGATCCTTGAAATAACCCATATTAAATATGTACAGTAAATCTGTCATAACATTCAGTTATACGCTCGTAATGCAATTTGTTCCACAGGTCGTGCAGTTTCCAAATAGTCTCTGCATGGGAGTTCTCACTACCTGAAACTCAGGATGTATATAACTGATCTTGCTTATAACAACGACAACAAAATATAATAAATACACAATAATTTTAGTTATCATGTGCCAAGAACATCAGTCCATGGAAGAGAGCATATCAAGGACTACAGACCATTGTGCACCCTTGTAATATCGTACAAAATGAAAGCAATGGGGTAATTATGTTACGCTCGTCGATTGCGGTCAAATATCAGCAGATATTGTTCTATTTTTCCAACACTGAAACTTAAGCGCGGTGTTTTTTTTTATCACAAATAGATTGTGGTGGTTTCGATATAAATTGTTTAGAATGAACATTTAAAATGTAAATGTTTGGTTCTAGTTTTAGTTATAAAATAATTATCTGCGATTGTAACTGGCTAAAGTAGTTGTGGATAAAACAACCTGCCACCTGATTGGTGAAATGTTTTGATTTGAGGTTTATAGACTTTTAAAAATTCAGTTTCTGTTTACCGGACTCTTTACAGACTCGAACCACTTTGACTTTTTGTAGAAAAGCCTGTCGGAGCAATGATAAGTCAAGATTTTTGAGCAATGTTGTCGCGTGCGAATTGAAGAAGAACAATGGAGGTTTCCTAAAAAGAGTTTAATTATTTAATATTTAATATTCAGAAACTTGCATTGGAAGCATGCCAAAAACAATTCTGTGCTCGTGTTAAGCCTAGTTGACAAGTGTTTCCATTTATATATGAGTCGGATCGCAGACAAGCGAATCCCATAAACCAAAATTTCGGCAAAACTCAATTTATTACAATATCGCCGACGGTGTCGCCGACCGTTACAGATCATATGGAAACCAGGCTTTAACTACAGATTGGTCGCTTGTCCAACGAATTAGATCCGTATACACTGGAATATATAAAATTGTCTTTCTCCAGAAATACATAACGACTTTAGCATTTGACAGTATTAAATTTGAATTAATTAAGTTTGTATGCTTCAGTGAAAAAATATTGTGGTTTGGAAGTGATCCAAAACTAAAGTAAACAAATTGGTTGTCAAAAACTTTAGGGAATGCAGCGTCTATAACACTACAACAATATTTTTTCTCCAAAAAAGGATAATGTACGTATTAAAAGAGCCTAGAATATGAATTAGAACATTTTCGTGATCCGATAATACCTTGTTTTTATATTCTTTGACAATGCGCATTAAATCCTGAATATCATTTACTCTTGACATTTTAGTCAATATAGTCAAAACCTTTCTTTTGGGACAACTCCTTGCCATTCACACAAACCGAAAGAAAACGTTTTCTACCACTATCAGAAAGACTGATTACGCTTCGATGTGATTGGTAGTTCTATAATTACTGTGGTTGCTCGAGATAGACATGATACCATGATCAAAGAGCATCTGCCTTTCATGTTAAACTCTGATCATCTAAACCGCGCGCGCAGTCGGTAGTTCTTTCTAGGTCACAGCACGACCACCGTGCCGAATCGTCCCAATATCCAAGACCAGCTAGTAGAGCAGCTTATTCGTTGTATTATGAATCAATTAATTAAAACTTTAAGTCACGACAATTTGGTCCAGAATTTGTGTTCCTTTTATGTATATTTTGGCCTTTCCTTTGCCTCAGCCTCGTTTCGATTCTTGTCCAATGCAGAGTTGGCCTGCGTGCAACCGCTCAGCCAGACTCAAAAGCGTTGTCTAAAGGTGCGGTAATACGAGCAACATTTTCCTCCAACTTGTCGCGCAACAATGTAGCGTTGCAGGTTGGAACGTGT
>JAOBYG010135650.1:0-10793 GCA_025403545.1 Epizoanthus stellaris
CTTCTTGAATACCACCAAGTCGCTGTCGACTTTTAAAAACATGAAATTCGCTGTCGTTTTCTTAATTATTTCCGTCGCGGTCGCAGTTTCACGGCAGCGTCTTGTCGTTCGTCGTCATTTCATTTCCTTCATGTCGCTGTTTCAACGCCGTGTCGCTTGTCGGAATTTACCCTAACAGGGCCTCGTTTGACAATAGATATTTAGTTCCTGTCCCTAAACGGAAGTTGCTAGGATCTAGTTAGGTACGTGCAAGAATTTATTTCACAATAGTGAAAAACAAAATTCCATATTTCTTAGAATTTAGTATGTCCCAATGAGTAATGGCAGGTGAGCAAACAAGTCTGTAACTTACTTTTACCAGTGATTTACAAGTAATAGCATGGTATAATGTTCATATGTATAGCATGGGGGATGCACCATAGCCAAAGGCAAAGGCGGATATTATATGCTTTAATACTACCAAGTACTGGGTCACAATCCTTCTCACGATTGCGAAGAATTGTTCACAAAACGTACAAGAATCCATGATGAGCACATCAATCTAAACCAGCAATACTGGGGTATAGTCTGAACTATTTATTCCATGATTCTTAAATTGTTTGATCATATATTGGACAAAGCAGTAATCATTCAATTCAGTCAAGTAGTTCAAGTAGCAATTACAGCTAATTACCCTAGGTACCAGAACTTAGCTCGTATCAACCGTGCCGAAGGCCAAGGTCAATGTATGAGTTGATCTCCGGCACCCAAAAGTAACATGTAGCAGCTGTCGACAACAAAGAAAAGTTCCTGGTTCACTATTGCACGCATGATATTTGCTTACAATTTAATAAATCCATTAAAATATTTGTCCAACACAATATCTGAACCTAAAATTTCAATTAGAAATTGTTGAAAAACAACAAATATGAAAGCTGATTTAATAACAACTCAGAGAGGAATCTTTATCCTCAAGAGTACTTGACGTTTGTGATATTGAATCTAGCAGTTCATAATTTATAACACAATTTCCTTTTTGGTATGTACTTATATTATATTGTTTTAATTTTTCTAAATAATTAATTTTCCTACATTTACTTTTGTGCCAATGTCTTTGTAAAATTAAGGTCGAATAAAATGTTGTTGTTGTTGTTGTCGTAAAATTAATCTTTTCGTGCATTTTAATCCGCACTGTGACGCACGGAACTTCAGGGCATTTCTCTCTTCGCAAAATATCCTGTATTAGTATTATACAGAAAACATGACAATGCAACTTCGAAATGACATGAATGTGAACTTTATCAACGTAGGCCACGTGGGCGACAGTCCTTTTTATATTTAGATCCTCAGTGAGGCACGCGTCTCAGAAACAATCTGTGATTATATTATCTTATATCAATACGTTTTGGTACAATACGTTCTAATACATTCCCAAACTTCGTTCCAATTATTAAAACTTAAGAAACTAATTTTCCGATATTCCCTCAAGACTGAATAAAACAATGACAAGTTTCATACAGTGCCAGTGGTTTGTTTCACTTCCGTTTTAGGATATGCGTACTTAATAAATCCCGACAATATTTGGTTTCAAGCAAAATCCTCTTAAAATTATCGACAAGGTCCACAAAATGACTGTACAAGGCAAGAATACATGAATGTATTTGATTATTGGCGGACCCATTTCTGTTGCAAAATGATTAGTAAAAGACAACTTAATTTATATGTGTTCGTGTGCATATATATTTAATTCCTATCCCAAAAGGGTTGTTAGTAATCAAGCGTAACAGCGTATTATGAGTAACGGCGTAACGGCGTAACGAGAATCGGCGTAACGAGATTAGAACATTCTAGAAATCTATCAGCTACTTTTTAACCAGTTGTTTCCAGTAGTTCTGAGTATAGCATGCTTTAATCAAATTATCACTGGAGGCCAAAAGCCATCTGTCAATAACACTAATAGATCGCACGTGAAACTCTTGAGATTGGTTCCTGTTATATACCAAGGGCCCCCCTATTTGGAACCCCCCACCCCCAAGATTTTCAAAACTATCCAAGATTGTATTCTGAAACTTGGCATGGTTAATGGATGGCGTGTACCTGTTAATTTAAGTATGATCATGTGACTATTAATTGGTTGCTATGGTTACCATTAGCATAAACGATGACGTCATTCTTGTAATCTCTTAAAAAATGTTAAAAAAGGAGTAGCCACAAAAAAATTGAAAATAACGTCAGAAAGTGTCTTGTAGCTCAAATATCGGTTTCTCAAACGTTTGAGAGGGTAAAAGTAAAATTGTTTCCTAAAAATTATAAATATTTGTAAAAAATGTCAAATTTTGGGAATTTGTTTAGAAAAATTAGATAGGCCCAGCAATTTCGAAATAACGTCAGAAAATGTCTTTTTCATCAAAGATCAAAGAAGAGTTACTAAAAAGTTTGTGAGAAAAATCTAAAAACTTTTTGAGAAATGTCATAAAAACAGCAGAAAAGAGTGATTTTTGTGGCAAAACAATTTTTGGAATTTTTTTAGAAAAATTGGAGAGGCCCAGCAATTTCGAAATAACGTCAGAAAATGTCTTTTTATCAAGGAACAGTTGCTTAAAAGTTTTCGAGAACATTAAAAAAAAATATAAGTCATTTGGACCCCCCCCCCCCTTGGTAGTTGTAGTTGTAGTCTGAAAGTCAGACGTTCTACTTAGCCTCGTTTTACTACCCAAGAGGGAGTCTCTCTCGGAGATTGTTATCTCTCTCTCTCTATCTCTTTCTCTCTGTGGGAGTAAACACGAGTCTAAACTCACAAAATTGACAGAAGTCAAAATGTTTCATTGTTTGTTATTTTAGTTTGGATAAGAAAATGACTGAACATTTGTTGGGGCCAAAAAGGGGGCCGTAATAACGAGGTAGTCATGTTAATGAGGTGGTCGTTAGGCGAGATTCCACTCTACCCGTACAAATAGAAATAACTGATTTCTTAATAATCCTTATTTTTGCAGGAGGAGCTAAATGCGTTCAAGGCTAGAGTAATGGAAGTGGTCAAAGAAAATCAACAATTGCACTTGGTAAGTAATGTTCTTACTCTTGAACTTGAATTTTGATTACCTACATAATACTCAGAAGCTCCATACACGATGTTTGTTAGAACACACACGTGCTGTGAGAGAGGAGACAGACCTCTAAATATGACATTAGCTTAATCTTATTGACAAGTGTTTTTTTTTTCTAAGTCCTTGATTGAATGTCGAGATACTAGACCAACGGCTTAACGTCCCTGCCAGTGGACAGTGTCACAAAAGATTGTCGCACAAATTTGATACTCGGCAGTGCTTGGATTCGAACCGATGACCTCCAAGTTTGCAGTCTGAGATTGTCAACCTCGTACACACTTTCATGGTGTGTGGCCTTTGATACCAATATACCGTATTGTTCCGAATAAACGCCTCTACCCTAATAAACGTCCCCCTTAGATTAGAAATTTAAAATAAACGCCCACGTCCGAATAAATACCTATACCCGAATAAATACCACCCCCTCTAATCTAAGAAGAAACGCCTCCCTCAATCTCTCGCGCAGCCGACGACATCTCATTGTAAACAGACGATGGGCGATGAACTTGGACTGACTGATGTAATTTGACACATCAAATGAGTATTATCTGCTGATTTAGATTTTAGTTTCACGTTATGTAAACCTCGACTAATATTTGTAATAACGGAAGAAAAATCGAAACAAATGTTTTGGGTTTACTCGTTTCTTGAATTTAGAAATAAACGTCCACGTCCGAATAAACGCCTCTACTCGAATAAATGCCCCCCTGCCCCTAAAGTGCAACAATTTAATAAACGCCCAGGGTGGAACAATACGGTATGACAATCTAACGTTAATCCCTGTTTTACAGAATCAAAGCAAAGGTTGCCCGAGTAATCTTGACGCTGATGAATGGTGAGTAGATTTTAACCCTTCCATTTTTGTTTGCTAGTTGCTGGAATAAGTCTCGTGTGACATAGATTTCATTGTCTTCGACTGACCTAACTCGACACTTTAGATAAGAATTTTCGAGTGAATTCAGGATGACATAGTTTCTTTTCGGTGAGCTGTTCGTTTTCGTGGTGATCTCTCGACCGTAGGTGTTATATTTAACAGTTATTTGATGAGGCGGCATTTTCTCTGAGGTGCGCCGTGCCGATAAATAAATAATAATTAACAGTTATGACAGATAGTCAAAGAGACGTGCAATATCGAGTTGGGTATAATCATCTCATATCCAACAGGTGTGAGTGGAATATTTGTTTTTATTAAAATTCCAAGACAGAAATGTAGTGTAAACCAAGCGGAATTTAAAGTTTATTTCCGTTTTCAGAAACGGCTTTTTTTCATATAAGGTATAACTGATGGTTTATAATATGCGCTGATAACCATCAGAGAATTTTAAAATATCGGAGACTCCTGGCGAAAGCGCACTTTAAACCACGGGTAAGTACGCTTTCGTTTATATAGTTGTGTTGTGTTTGTGTCTGTGTTTGTGTTTGTGGTTTTTACATGTTTTTTGCTCTCTACTTTTTCCTGTCTTAATGCTGAATTTGCATTTTAGCTCTGAACAAAAACAGAAACAACTAAATAATTTACTTTCTAACAAAACAAGCTTGCATATTAAGGACAATTTATTCTCCCCTATTTTCTTTCGAATGTGTTTGAGAAACACTGTTTTTAGATTTTTCGATAATGTGTAAATCAAAGGATAGACCAGAAAGCCTCAGATTGATTTCACTGAACGTAAGAGGCATTAGCAATTTTCGAAAGCGCAAAACAATATTTACGTGGTGTAGAAAACAAAAAGCAGATATAATTTTCCTTCAGGAGACACATTCCACGAAGGAACATGAGTCAAGGTGGAAAAATGAATGGGGTTCACATATATTTTACTCTCATGGGGCTAATAACGCGAGAGGTGTAGCTATTCTTTTGAAAAGAGGACTTGATATAAATATTCAGCATTGCCACACAAATTCTGCCGGAAGGTTGATTATGCTAAAAACAGAAATCAAAGGCAAAGAATATATTCTAGCCAACATCTATGGCCCTAATAGGGACAGCGAAGCTGTTAAATTCTTTCATACATTGTCTAACACTATGAGACAAAATGAGTATGACAATGAGGAAAACATTATAATTGGCGGTGATTTTAATTGTCCTTTGAATCCAAAAATGGACAAAAAAGGAGGTGTTATTTTACCACGACAACGTGTTATTAATTCTGTTGAAGAAATTCAGAATACATTCAGTCTACACGATATTTGGCGAGTTAAAAACCCTAACACTGCACTGAGAGCTGTTGAAGACTGTTGAAGATTCTGTTGAAGAAATTCAGAATACATTCAGTCTACACGATATTTGGCGAGTTAAAAACCCTAACACTGAGAGCTTTACATGGAGCCGATGTTCACCTTTTGTATTTTGTAGGCTAGATTTCTGGCTAATTTCTGATAGGTTACATGATTTGGTCACCAAAGTTGACATATTGGCTTCGATCAAGACAGATCACGCTGCCATACTTTTGGACCTAGAAGAAATAGAAGAAGGTAGAAAAGGACCAGGCTTTTGGAAATGTAATACTTCACATCTAGCTAATGAGGAATATATTAATATGATCAAAGAGAAAATGCCTATTTGGATTGAAGAAGGGAAAGAATTGTCTGATAGTAGATCAAAATGGGATTGGCTTAAGTACAATATAAAGAAGTCATCCATTCATTTTGCGAAACAGATAGCCAAAACTAAACGTGAGAAAGAAAGCAAATTAAATACACAATACCAACAGTCGTTGGCCGAATTTCAAAAGAATCCCTGTGAAGAAACAAAGGCAACCACGGACAAACTTCGAGACGAACTTGAGCAAATTTATGAAAATAAAGTCAATGGTCTTATCGTCCGTTCAAAGGCCAGATGGCACGAACATGGTGAAAAAAACAGCAAATATTTCTTAAACTTAGAAAAACGAAATCATATACGAAAGCACATAAGAAAATTGTACGTTAGTGGAGTCATATCTACTGACCCATTCAAAATTATGGATGCACAAAAAAGCTATTATCAAAGATTATACAAAAGTCGAAAAACGAGTTTGAATGGAGCTGAAGCAATGCAGTTTTTTAATAATCCACTTATACCAAAACTTTCGAAGGATATGCGTGACATATGTGAAGGAAAAATGACATTACAGGAATGTGAAGAAGTCTTAAAATCCTTTGCTATCGGAAAAACGCCCGGAAATGACGGTATACCCATTGAATTTTACAAAACATTTTGGCCAATAGTAGGAAAAATGATGGTTGAATCTTTTAATGAAGCTTTTGATGAAAAAGAAATGTCCGTTTCTCAGAGACAAGCAATAATCACCCTTATCGAAAAAAAAGAAAAAGACAGATGCTTCTTGGAGAACTGGCGTCCAATATCCTTAATTAATGTTGATTCAAAAATAGCTTCCAAAGTTATTACGGAACGTGTTATAAAAGTACTCCCAAGAATAATACATAGTGATCAGACTGGATATGTGAAAGACAGGTATATTGGTGAGGCCGTTACATCAATTGTAGACATAATGAACCACACTAAAAACACCGACACGGCAGGAATTATTTTATTCATTGATTTCGAAAAAGCATTTGATAGCATTGAATGGAATTTTCTATTAAAGTCCCTGAGCAGTTTTGGCTTTGGACCAAACATCATCAGATGGATTGAAACATTCTACACGAACATATCTAGTTGTAATATAAATAATGGTACCTGCTCGCCTTATTACAAAATAGGTATCTAGAGGAGTTAGGCAAGGAGATCCCTTATCTCCGTATCTCTTTATCATTGCCATTGAATTACTTGCAATTGCTATCCGCCGTTCCGATGACATCAAAGGAATAAGCATTGGATCAAAAGACTTCAAACTGGTCCAATATGCAGACGATCTTACAGCGACATTAAGTGATTTGGACTCTGCTAAAGCTCTATTCAAGTTACTTTATCACTTTGAAATGTGTTCGGGTTTAAAAGTAAACAATACCAAAACAGAAGCAATGTGGATAGGTTCATCCCGCGATAACACTGAATCACCTTTGGGTTTAAAATGGAGTAAAAGTGTTAAAGCTCTAGGCATTCACTTTACATATAACATTGTAGATTCGAATCAAAAAATATTTCTTCGACAAGTTGGAAAATATTCAAACAGAAATAAATCTTTGGAAATGGAGAGGGCTTTCATTGTATGGAAAAGTAACAATAATCAAAAGCCTACTACTACTACAAATCTGCCATTTGTTGACCTTCCATGACCTTCGGTTTATAACAGACAGATTGACATTGATTCATGATGCATAAACACGTTGACCACAGATGAACCACAAAGTTATGATTTTTTTAAATCAAAATCATGCACTTCATCGGATCCACAATAGAAACTTTTTTCTTGTAATTCATTCAAAAGATTCATCAGAATTGATCACTGAATGTTTAGAATGAAATGTATGGATGTCTGTATATTTTTTTCTGTAACTTGAAACCACGCTGAATGTTTATATGTTTTATGTAAATTATAATATATATCGCGATCGGCATGTCACTCATTTGTAACATAATTGAAGGTAAAATGTTTATAATTATAATTTGAACCATGGTGCTTTAAAACTCTCATGGTTTTTAATTATTCCATGCTTGTCTCCTGCTTTATCTTTGTTTTGTTTTGTTGATATAAACAATGTCTGCCTTTTACTACCATCTTTTCCCCACCTTTCTGGACAATAGGTTCCGTCTTTTACCTGCCTTTTTGGACAATAGACCCAGTCTTTACCTGCCTTTACTCGCGGAAAAAGACTCCGTCTTTGCCTAGAAGTCCTTAAGCTGGCCTCACATGCTGTGTTTTTGTTGCAGAACTTTCTACAATGGATTGTTATTGTAATTGAGTCAATTGTTATGGACAATAGATCACCTTTTTGCATGGAGGGTCACATATGTGAAGTATTAATTGTGGCCTATTATTCCATCACTGCAGAAAAATTTGACCTTGCCAGTTTTACTGGAGTTGACAAGAGCAAGATTGTTGGTAAGCAGAGTTTTACGATATACAGACATTTTAGTGCACTCAGCACCGCAATCTGCAGCTGACAGCTCCTAAGCATTTCAGCCACAAACACAACTAATAATAATAATAATAGTAATAACTAGCAGTACTATCATTAAGGGGAGTGCTGCCGAACTGCTTACAATTGTAAGGGAGTGCTACCTAACTGCTTTTAACTGATCTACAGGGCCTGCTGATATACACTCGCTCAACAATGTCTCAACTCAGTTATGTAGAATTACACAAATAACACAAGTCCATTCATATGTATTTAGTAAACTATTTGTTTATTGCTTGCAATTTCGTACAGAAAATAGCACAAAAGTAAAAACAACCCAATTCAGGTGGGTTGTCCATAGGATGATATTCAACAAATATTATTAATGTGGCCAAGTGATGGCGGCATGCAATATAATCCACATACAAACAACCCAGTCATGCGAATTTACCTGCATAGTACAACTACCAGAGGCACGAATTTTCCGATGGTTCTCAGGATTCAGTTTTCCCTGGAACTGAAAGGCTTATTTGTTCACATTGATTTTTCATGAGTATTTGTGTCCTCAATCGGTATGTCGATTCTGATCTGTGTTCTGTTGATCTCAAGTGAGTGCAGTAAGTAGAAGGCAGCATGACCGTTCAGTTTGTGCTCATTACAATTTACCAGTATCTTTCAGAACTTTGGCGATCAGTTTGACAAATACCTCGAAAGCTGTGGCAAATCAAGTTTGTAAATCTTAAAAAATTCACGTAAAACTTAATAAAACAGCTTCCAACTTGCTTTGAAAACATGGAATGATATGTCCCATGCAAAAGGAAGACTTGCTCTGTGTGCATTGAGAAGGGGGTGGCCCGGCCTGAGAGGACGGGTGAGACGAGCGTGCACAGAGTAGCTGGTTAAAATTCTTTAAGTTGTCTCAAATATTTTTGAATAGTACAGTACTGGTAATACGTTACGCCGATTTTTGGGTGTTGTTATCTTGCGAATCTTTGCCGAAATTTTGATCGACATTTAGGTAAATTAATGTTTGTCATGCATAAACCAATAATCATAACGAGCGAAAGTTCATGCAAACATTTGTATGAAATTTTGAGCGAAATTTTGGCTGAACATACTATGCTTATGCATAATCAGTAGGAATGAAGTGCGCTCTGAAATGAAGAGCTGGGAACCAAAATCATTGTAACGTAACGGTTGAAATGCCGAGTGTGTGTGTGTTAATGCATGTAAAACTAAAAAAGTTTTCAAAATAGAACTTCGTTGAGAAATTTTAGGAATAAAAGATACTTCTGTCTTCATGTACACAATGTTCTTCCCCTCTTTCCATTTCCATTTCCAAACGAATAACTGCAGGCAAAACAAGTGAACTCCATTCAGAGACATTTGATGTGCCGTCAATTGACCTCTGAATGTTCCATTTGAAACGAACAAGCATATTTGCTGCACCAAAAGTGCACACACAAGACACAACTTGTTGGCATTAACTACACTGCGCTCACCAAACCCTCAATCAGTATTCATGGTTCCACAATGTTTGCTTGATAATTAAGTCCTTGAAACACATTTGCAGATTCCACAACAGTAGTTGATTGAAACTCCATTCAACAGCACGCAACATTTCTCGGCAGTAATAACATTGCATCTGTATGGTATAAAAAAACTGACAAACAAAAACAATAAACTTGTTCAAACAAACCTTGTAAGAAATTAGTTGTAATAGATAGTTTTCCTTCCAGATTTGCTGCAGTGTACTGTCTGTTGTTTGCAGCTTGATCATGAGCTGTGAGAGTAATTGACTTCACAAGTATGCACATTTGTAGTCACAGGAAAATCTGCAATTGAACACTAAACCTGGAAAACATTCACGTTTTAGTTCATTCCTTCCTTCCTTGCAGTGTGTGGCAGTATGTGCTGATTGTTGATTAACAGAATTATAAAATACAACTTTCAAGAAGCCATCATGTGACATAATTTTCTACAGACACAGTGTCACGGTTATTCCACCAAAATCAGAAATGTCCCATCAGTTAGTCAAGAACTGTAAATTTCATGCCTGTCAAGCACTATTTGTTTAACATATATATTGAGTAAATACAATGTAATTAATAAAAGAAGACTACAATGCAAATAAGCGATAAAATACTTAACAAAGCTCTAATTTACAACCATAACCTTAATGCTCTGTCTTGTTTTTCCATTCATGAATGACATGAAGGAAATGTATTTCAACGTCAGTTCTTCAATTCATCTAGCATGTGCTTTGACTACTCTTGTCTCAACTTTGGTTTAGACTGTTCTAACTACAAGATTGTAGAAGGCTCCACGCACGGTACTGGTGTACATTTCGATTTGCTGCCTTCGTTGGACCCTAAAATCGTAATAACTTTGACAAATTTCAACCTAAATGTCTCAGATTTGGAGCAATTGTGTATCTTAGCCATTTCTATGATATTGTGAAAGGCGACTATCTTTCCTACAATAATAATGGAAAAAGACGGAATTTTCTGTCAAAATCACGGATTGTGTGCGTCACATTTGGTATGATTTTCTCTGATCTTTAAGGCACATCGAGCACTTGCTCATAAACAACAAGGAAATGAACAAATCTGTGACATTATTCCGTATGTATATCTCAAATAGTTTATCATACCTCAGTTTCTTGGTGGCTGGCGCTTCCATTGGGGAGAAATCGATGTTTATGTAACC
>JAOBYG010135761.1:0-10792 GCA_025403545.1 Epizoanthus stellaris
TGTTTGCTTTTGCGACGAGTGATTTTGCTTTTGTCCTGGACAATTTGCTTTTGCCGTGACAGTTGTGGGCCACCGTATATTTCCAATGGCCAGAACCAGTTCTCTCGGGCCGGCCAGACCCGACAAATGGAAAGCGGCCTTTAGGGCGTTAGTCAAAACTACTGTACTCGGGCGGGACCCACCTTTCTAGGTATAGGGTGGTTATACAAGAGACTACTGGTCAGATGAGCATCATGGATAAAATATTGGCTTCAAATGCTACGAAGGAATACATGTTATGAAAACATCTGTGCATCACTGATCAGTGAAAGGAGTTGTTAACAAAACCCAACGAAACACCACACCAAGTTTGAAGAGTATTTGCAACGTTACCTGCAATATAGAAGGGGGGCTATAAAAAGGAGAGACCGTCTTTTCTGGTGGGAGAGGGGGGTAACACAAGAGACAACCATCCTTTTATTGTTCTGGTGGGTCCCGACCGAGTGCAGTAGTTTGAACTAGCGCCGTTAATAGTCATGTTGACATGTTTTCAGTAAAGTTACAGAAACTGAGCACTTTTCGGCGTAGTTCTAATCGATCTCATTGAATTACCGAAAAATTTCGTTAATAAATGCCGCACAAGTTCTACGATTACAAGCCCCCGCCCCACCCCTCCGAATACGCTCTTATACTAAGATTTAGCTGAGACAACTGATGATGAATTGAAGAGGATTTTAAAAGCTCTAACTAACTTCAATAAGGGAGCAGGTCAAAATTAATGCCACAGACAGGGACCCGCTTTTTTGGCGACACACAGCTGTCAGAACATGGTACCGCCCCATCCCCATTTTGATCGACTATTTTGTTTCTGTAGTGCCTAGTGACACTTTTAATATAGAAAGTTAAATGATAGCGTAAGACAAAGCAGACTGCATTTCGTTCTAGATTTTGCTGCTTTGTTACGGAGATATTCAAGATTACCGTATTTACTTTAAGCGCCGCCCTCGAATAAGCGCCGCACGGCACCAGAGCAAAAAATACTAATAAGCGCCGCCCTCGAATAAGCGCCAATCCCCTCAACAACAACGCGGCGTTTATTCAAAACTCTAGAGCGGCGCTATTCGAACAGTATCAAAGCAGAAATGAAAAACGATACGATTCGTTTCAAACGAACAGCGGAAATTTATTCCCATGTACAACAATGAAAGAAGAAAGTGTAGTTGACTCTTTGACATGAGTTTTGGTGTTGTTGTTGTTATCATTTTTAGAATTAAAAAGCTGTTGTGTTTTATTCAAAAATGTTGTTTTTAATAAAACTTAATAAGCGCCGCCCTCAAATAAGCGCCGCATCAAAAAATCTAAAAATTTAATAAGCGCCGCAGTTTTTATTTGAGTAAATACGGTAATATGAGTTTTAGCTCCAGAGGAGATGGCGGGCAGCAACCCCCATGTGTCGACCCTGCTAACAGAGCTTTCTTTTACCTGCTCGATGAACACGAAAGAAAGGCTCCGCCCAATTGTGGAAGAAAATCGGCGAAAATCCGATATTTTCAGTTTTATCTTTTTGTGACGTAATATTGACATGCCAATGATGACGTCATCAACCCGGCCAATCTTTTCTCTGTCCAGCGAAAAACATTTCCATGAAATTATAACCCCTTGACGTAAATACCAATGCATAAAACGGGGATCCAGTGATTTTCCTTAGCAACCAGCTATTCCTTTTATTTCAGTGCCCCGTTAAGAATTTTAAAAAACTTTTCTACGAGAGAGCAAGAAAACAAATCTATCTCAAAAGCTGAACAATAACCTTAACAGAACTTGACTTACCAGCCAGTTTGGTTTTATGATGTGACATAGACTTCACAGCAGTCCCCTTTCCTTCTGTTGACCAGAGTAGCGACAGGACGAATAACGACGCAATCACACAATTCATTGTAGCGCTCTGAACTCTTCTACTTCTGAAACAAAACATTGTATATAAATGCTAGTTTGGAAAGGGAAACCTTTAAGGTGAAACTCTTAGTGGTGGTAAAATCGCTCCAAATGGCTTAAAAACCAGATGCAACTGCAGCCAGGGCCAATTCTACGATGTGGGTAAGTTTTAGAACGAGTACATAGCAATTTTAGTATTTTAACGCCATCGATGTGAAAATGCCATACCAAGTCTTTTAAACAATTTGAAACGGCTGTTCGATCCCATATTAGACTCTAACATTTGATTCCGTAAAACATCCGGTGGTACCAGAATCATTCGAAATGGCTTGAAAATTATTATAATTGCATCCAATAACGGAAATTTATAGTATACTGTTTAAAATAAGTTCGTTTTAGAGCGATTTATCTTTATTATCCTAATCATACAAGTAACCATAACCAGCCATTTCATAAAATTTGAACCGCGAGCACATGTTCTGTTTTGCTCAGAGGATGTCGTGTAGTTTGTTGCGTTCAAACGGAACTGTGTTCAATAAATTTAACACTATTTACACGTTATGTTGGCTCGGAGTATTACGTCCGAAATGTCAGGAAAAAATGCCTGAAATGTGCCAAAAAACGTCCGAAAGTTTTTCGTCCGAAGTTAAAAGTACATAAAAAGATAACATTTAACACAAAATGTTCTCCATAGCCCGTGCATGTTTCCGTATAATTCAATATCTGGTTTTTGAAAAGGTTTCAAGTTCGGTCTGTGATGTTTAGTTATATGGAGCTAGCTAAAACGATCGGGCAATTTAGAGTTTTGGGAGGCAACTTACCGAGCGATACGCACGTGTCCCGCCTTGGTCTGGCTTCCAAGAACAGATAACTTGTGATGCAACAGAGCTTTGTAACAGAAAATATCGGTCCCGCTTGACAAGGACCAGCTCGTGAAATGTCAAATGTAAAGTAACGTATGAATTACAAATCCAATGACCATGAATAGAACCGAGTTAACTGAAGTAATGGCACGTGCCCTTGCCAAGTCTAAAGAAATATCAGCCCTTTCTGTCTCCGCAATGTCGCCAGTGCTGGTTTCCAATAAATTAGTTAATAGCTGTTTTTGGTTTCTTGAATCGAATAAACACCTTGATATAGGGTGCCTATCTCTAATATCATTTAAATGTACTATATAAAAACAGTCTAGAATCCTCGAAACTAAAACTACAAAATATAGTTCAAAATGTTCGAAACCTCTACGAACACCTGACAGGAGAACGAAATCTTGGTGACTTTTCTTTATCTTAGTCCAGTGGTATTGCAGTGTGGAGTAACATTATATTGTATTCAATTAACCACATTTTTCTGCGATACAAAAGATGACACATTAGACTATATTTTTATCTTCAAATATTCAAACCATTTTCCTTTCAAAACACAAACCGCACTTTGAGATAGATAGAAACATTAGTCAGTAAAATTACCATAAACTGTTATTAATGTGGGCCCTATAACTTCATAAAATTACACTGCAATGGGTACAAATATGGATCAAATTATGGTTGATCTCCCTTTTATTTTGGCTGGTAGAAATGCTCCTTTGTGAATTATTGATAACTAGTGGGCCACTGAAGTCCAAGGGAAACGGGTTTTAGTTCAAAATAGCGAGATGTTCGAGATAATCGAATTCGAGAAAGCGCAAATCTTCTGTACCAGAAAATGATATCATCTTACATCTCACTTCAGCTACACATTAGGGCGAGGTGGAGTGGAGCCGAGCAGTCATGAGACAATTATTATTTTCTTAGAATCTGAAAGTGAAAAGTTCTCTGGCATTATGACGACTTTATAATAATATTTTACAGCTTTGTTGCCAAACTGATAACAGCGAGTGAGTGAATAAAGATTTCTATAATCCTTTATACATATATTTTAAAATGAAGAAGGTTTGGGTTGCTTTTATGAAGTCTTTGTCGAATGTGGCTCTGTTGCTGTGACCGGAATTCATTCTTGCTGGTCAATTTTGAGAAGTTTTCACGTGCATCATTATTACTATTATTATCATCATTATCATTATCATTTTTAATTTAGAGCAGTTTAATATTTTTTGCGGGTCTGATTTAATTGTAGCCCAGTCATGCATGAATCACCATAACAGCCCAAATCAATCACCTGTCAGTTCTCTGAAATACCAGTTTGGGTACCTCGCACTGAGCGAAATCAATTTAAAGATTTGAGGAGAACTGAAAGTTGTTTTGAATTATCGAGATATCACTCCCAAGTATTTTATTAATCCGGTTATGACTAGGACTGATATTAACGTCATCATTGAGGTAATGGAATGTGCTCTGGACAGCACCGCAGAACGTACCAGCCGTTCTGTGTCCGTAATATCTCAGGCACCCTTGTGAATTTAAAATTAACTGGTATGAAATGTAAGAAAAAAGATTTAGCACTATGTTGAAGACCTAGTGAAAGATACTCGTTTCTCTTTTCAAAAGAACTAAAAGGAATCTTTTAAAAGTTTTGCGTAAGCTGTTACTCTTAACTGTCAATTAATATCTATAGAACTGTTCAAGGTTCATGAGAGTTACCGAGTAGCATACTTTACTTTCGATCTAAAAAGTGCTTCCTACACTTTGCAGCAAATCCTGAAACTTTTGGCATCTAAACAGAAATTGAGTATCGCATAAATCGTATTTTTGACTTCGTGCGAATTTAGTTGTTTTGTTATATCAGTAACGTGATGCAGAAACACGAAAGTAGGCCGCCATTTTTGAGTGAGTGTAGTCTGTTTTAACACAAAAGTCAGCTACTTAACATCGGACACAGGGAATTCTGACGTTTTCTGTGAAGTGTAACTAACTGTTTATTTCCCCAATCTGCCATCTGGCTTTCTATTAAGGGTGGACAGATTATGCAGGCACAATTTGGACCATAACTACACGAAACGATTGACTTCGACCTAGGACTGGGACGAGCCTTCGAACCTTCGTTCGTTCACCTTACCTTCGAAAGTTTTTCTTGACCTTCGAAGCTTCGTTTTCATCGTAAAATTATTCCCGGTTGTATTTATAAGAAAACACATTAGGGACCATTAATTATTTATGTCAGGGGTGGGCTGGCAATATCCATCATAAACAACAGCAAAACACCTGCCCCCCCCCCTCAATTTAGATGAAACTTTCATGACCCCCTACCACAAAATATTGAAAAATAGGCAGTCCTCCCTCCTCCCCACCTTTAAGCCATTGTTTTCAGTGGCCCTCCCTCTCACTTTCTAAATTTTGTAATGGCCCCCTTCCCCGTTCTTTCTTGCCAGTCCACCCCCTGTCATAAATAATGAATGGTCCCTTATTTTCAAATGAATATTTTGATACCTGGACAAGCCGCCCTGAACTGGCAGTTGTTTATGCAAAAAAAGCCCATAACATCAAACTTCATACATAGAAGTTCAAGTTGAAACTGGCTTGAAGTAGTTGTGGTGTGTCGTTGATCAGAACTGTTTATTGGCACTGTGAATGTGACAGAAAATGTTGGAATTGTCTCTCGAGTCTCCAACAGTTCCGTCATTCATGGACAAGGGGCCCCAGAGCAAATGCATCAGGTCTCACCGGGCTGCATTCTTCATTTTTGGAAGTTTGATTGAATGTTAAAAGTGTCTGACGGCATATCGTGGGAGAATGCAGACCTGGTTCGAGATTACAAAATATAAATATAAAATGTTTGGAGAAGGACTCTCCCGCGCGAAAAATCACGGATTTCCCATCATGCAATGGAGTCAGATTCTTACCCTTTTCAAGACCCCACATGCTCTATTGGATAAATTGTTTTACCTGAAGAGGTGTGTTTATAAAAATAATTTCTGGCTTAGAATTGTAAATAACATGTGCTAGCTGAATAGTATGCAGGTACTTTATGTGTGTAACAAACCTAAATCAAACACATAACCATATCTGACATTATCTTGCCCATTTTCTCCACCATTAAAGGGTTTACATTGTCTCGGTGACCTTGAACGTTCTGACCATTGGAGGAAAGGAACGAAACATAGGCAGCCAATGGCTGACTCGTAGATTAGGAATAGGGAACGCTAGTGTAATCTTTTAAAGCATGTTACGAGTTGTATTTTTTACGCATTTTGAAAACTATTCGCACAAGCGTATCTTAGAGTGAAATGATTTGCCTAACATGCACACGAAACATAGTTTTTTGTTCGTGTGTGAGATGACTCGCACAGTGAAATCTTTTGGGATCTTATTTAACTCTGACAATCTCTTTCTCGATCGATTTCTTTATCTTCTGAAAAGAAATCCACAGTGTATTTGTTTATATTTTTGAGCATTTTGAAAGAGCTACCTCCCCCCATCACAACAATTCTTAATTACACACAACAACAATTTCACTTAATCGTTTTATTCTGTCTTCAGAGTTTACACACTAATACAGGCACGCACGCATTACCAAACGACCATGTGTTGGAAGTGTTTTTTAAAATGTGACAATAGTTCAGTTAATGTTGCCCAGATTTCTATTTCTTTGTTGACTTCGATTGAAGTAGCACTCTGCATGGTTCAGGTTTCTTTGTCGCAGGATTGATGCATTTATCAATCACTTCTGGTTCAGGTTCCTCCTCGCCTTGGCAGTCCAGGGTCTGGACCGGGACAATGGTGGGCCATGCACCAAAGTCATTGGTTCCAAAGGAGTACAAATACCGCTGAGTGTTTTTCAATAGTCTTGATACATCCACAGTTTCCTTTCTTTTCTAAACACAAAACGAAAGCTATATTGTGATTTTATCAACTCAGTGTCTACTGATAATATATAATGGTTGGTGCTGAACACATTGCATCTTTTTACAAAATGTCAATAAATATTTGACCACATATACTTTAAGGGGGCGTTAAAGGTAGAGTTTAGAAATAAAGAGAAGAATTTAAGAGGTTAAAATTTGAGTGACACACAACCAAAACTCACTAAAATTAATTTATTTTCAAAATATTCAATTTCCTAACCACCTCGTCAATTTATCTTCAGATCTTCTCTGAAAAACCGAAAAATATTTCACCACTACTTCCTGATGATTCCAAAGTTCACAACTCCGAGTATATTGCGAGTACGAGTGCGAGTGAGAAGTTGCTTCGGAAGTGTATGTTTACTTGCCTGACTCCCAGTTAGCTGATGCCTCAATCTCGAAGCTAAATATATTTTCATCAAGACCAAAGAACTTTGTACTAAACTCCATTCCTGTTGTCACGGCCAGTGAACCTCCACTGCTTTTTGTGACGGTCATGCCGCTACTGCTCTCAGTCGAGTGTGTGTAGACAAATTTCCCGGCCGAAATTCTGTCTTTGTTTCTGTACAGCACATCAGATCCAGTCAGGAAATTGGATGAAGGGCTCATCTCCTTTTTGACCTGCTCTTGGAAACCTACCACCGTCATCTTCACAACGTTACTTTCATCAAACAGCGATGGTAGAGAAGTTTGTTCGATTACTCGCTTGGGAAAGGCCAGTTGCATAGAGTAACGTTGAAACGTGGTTTGGTTATTGAATTTTCCACCAGTTGGATTTCTTCCATTAGCGGTAACTTTTACTGAAAACATAATAATAATAACAATCATCATCATGATCATCATCATCATCTTTTATCAGGAAGCTCCGCTCGCCGAAGTGATTTTCAGGGAGGTCCCGCATAATAATAATGCTATGATCACAGCGGATGAAGAACACAATAGTGATATTACGTTTGTGATTGTGAATATGATTATAGACATAACCACGACCACAATTACGACCACAACTCCTACCACTGGCATGACCCAGTCCACAGCCACTACGACCACTACCATGACTACCACCATTACCAAGACTACCACCAGTACATTACCGTGACCACAATCAACATGACCAACACTACAACAACTACCACCATGGCTATCACCACAACCACTATGCCCACAATGACCATGTTGACGATGAACATCATGACTATCGCCACGACAACCATGACCATGCAACACAACCACGATGACTATCACCATGATTGTGACCATGACAACCATGACCATGTACCACAAGCACGATGACTATCACCATGATCGTGACCATGACAACCATGACCATGCACCACAACCACGATGACTATCACCGTGATCGTGACCATGACAACCACGACAACCATGACCATGTACCACAACCACGATGACTATCACCATGATCGTGACCACGACAACCAAGACCATGCACCACAACCACGATGACTATCACCATGATCGTGACCATGACAACCATGACCATGTACCACAACCACGGTGACTATTACCATGATCGTGACCATGACAACCATGACCATGTACCACAACCGCGATGACTATCAGCATGATCGTGACCATGACAACAATGACCATGTACCACAACCACGATGACTATCACCATGATCGTGACCACGACAACCACGACCATGTACCACAACCACGATGACTATCAACATGATCGTGACCATGACAACCACGACAACCATGACCATGCACCACAACCACGATGACTATCACCATGATCGTGACCATCACAACCACGACCATGCACCACAACCGCCATGACCACCTTGACTATCACCAGGACCACGACCATCATGACCATGATGACTATCACAGCAGATGAAGAACTCAATATCACCATGATCACGATAACCACGACCATGACCACCACGACAAACAACAAGGTTAAACAACAGTTTCAAGTACTTGTTATGGAATGGAAATAATGAATAAAAATAAATATTAAAAGCAGTAATAATTGGAAAAATCTCGTAATGGAAGCTCCATGTGGTCCGTTATAAACTGCCTTCAGGGGACACAAAACTGTTAGTAATAGTAAAACAACATAACTTACCGTACGATTGACAGAAGTAGTGAGCCTTACTGTCACACGCTAAGTAGTTATTGGTAATTATGCTTGGCACGGACCTAAATGTTTGTACCATCGTGGGACATTTATCTGTGCGTGACTGCTTTAGATCATGGAGCTGAATGGTAAGTGGCGCTCCATTCACCCATTCCCACTTACTACTTTCGCTGTTGAATGTAACTCCAACCCACAGCGCCCGAGTATCAATCCAAGGCTGGGTATATGGATACGTTTGTTTTTGGGAAGAGGGTAATTTTGAGTCCATAGCTGTTTTTTGCCGTTCTATAAATACTCCCCATTGATACTTGTCCTCTGCGCTGTAAACCGTGAACAAGTGGGCTCCCTTGTCCTCACAGTCCTTCTGCGCGTCCTGAAACGTTCGCTTCTCACTGCTAAACTGGAAGCAAGAGAGTTTGGAACGGTTCCATCCATCTGGACACATGGAACCTGGTTGATCACGAAAATACGGATAATCAGAGGTTGATGGGTTCAAATTCTATCTAGGACTCGGAATTATAGATAACATGCCCGTAAAATAGTGGGTGTTGTTCGGGGGTTCGGACGAACCCCCTACAAACCCCCTACATTTTTTATTTTTAAAGAGTTTAAATTAAATTTTAATTGAGCTAATTCAAACAAATCCTAAAATAATACCAATCACACTGCCCCCTTGAACACAGAATCAAAATGTGTAAGTCACATTTTGTTGGCGATTTTCGGGGGGATTTGTTCCATAATCGGCCAGCCATAACAAGTGTGTGTTTCAACTTGTAAGTAACTGAGGGTTCAATCAGAATGAAGAGAACATTTCTCACGTCCTGTTCTCAAGCCAACTTTCGGTCTCAAGAACGAAGGAAATGGCATCTCAGAGATTCAAATTTCCAATATTTCAGGGGGACATATGCCCGGACCCCCCTATAAACTCGCGCTGAGCTTCGGCACTCGCAAAGTTCATCGAACCCCCTAACTCAAACTGCTGGCTACAGGCCTGGATAAATAAAAGCTTTCGAGCACTGAGAGTCGAACAGTGAACAGCATAGCATTGTCATTGCATGTCAAAGGTCTTATTGGCCAATGAAATTTGCGAGGAGTTGTCGTACTGACCAATCACAAATACTAATATCATTGCATTCAAATTATTAGCCAATCAGAGATTACCTCTGAGTTGATGACGAAACGACACGGGCTCTGATTGGTACAATTCAGTCACTTGATCCACTGATTGGCTAACCATTACAATAACGAATGTGTTGTAAACAGATATAACCAATCACTAACCACTCTCATTGCATTTCGCATTGTTGTGTCATTCGATTTCCTCAATCGACACTCATATGAAATCCACTCGTTATACATTAACACAGTGGGTATAAAGGCGTTCTCCCTAGTCAGTGGATTTATGTTTTGACGCTTTATCATACATACATGAAGCTAATATTTCCAAACAGTTTTCAAACACTTTGCTATGGGTCTATATATAATTACAACATTTTTAATAATTTAATTCTATATATATGCAAACAATTTAGCAATAAACTAATTCTGTAATATATAGTATATTAAAATTAAAGTTTTTATATCTTATTATTACAAAAATTTCGCAGTAAATCCATTGCTAAATTTGTGTCAGTATAAAGGAAATACAAAGATTTCGCAGTAAATCCATTGCTAAATTTGTGTCAGTATAAAGGCAATACAAATATTTCGCAGTAAATCCAGGAAACCCAAAAATTACCCAATTTAAACCAGACTAAGACTAGACAACTAGATCTTACTACAGGAAGCCATGTCGAAATACGTTCCATGATAACCGTAGCTATAGCAGTCAACTAGATACCAGTCCTCCTCCATTTCATAAGGGACTGTTCATTATTTATCGTGCAAGGGGTAGGAGGAGAAATTAAATCAGGGCTAAATTTTTCAGAGGCCCCTCTTGAGGTAACCCAATTTTTTTAAAAGCCCCCCTCACTCACCCCCCAAAATTTCAA
>JAOBYG010135872.1:0-10792 GCA_025403545.1 Epizoanthus stellaris
CATTTTAGGTTACAAAGGCCCGGTCTGTGTAGGGTTGAGAAATATATCAAAGAAGACATCAGAGGAACTTTAAACTTGTGTGTGGGGAACCCTGAACATGTTATGTTTCAGTTGCTAGTTGTATGAGCGAGACAATTTCCATCATTTGAAGTATTTTCTAAAGCTTAATTTCAAAATGCAGCTTGTTTTGTCACTGCTTATGGTAAAGTATCATATCTGAGTGAGATGTCATTAAGTCTCAACACACTGATCACTGAGATAAAAGTTCTTGACTATTAACAAATGAATACTATATTTTGTCACGAATAAGCAAAATATGCAGCTTTATAGCTGCACTTTGAACTCACTTTCTGGTTTACCAAATACTGTTTAATTACTAACTTTGTTGATGCACTGAAGGTGATAAGCATCTGAAAGAATGACAATTATTAATAATTAATCATTATAATTAATTTATACCAGTTCTGTAACAAATTTTAACATTGTTTGGCCTAATTATCTCACTCTTATTTGTACCTTTTTAGGTTTATTTTGACATTAAAGTATGCAATTATAGGACTGGTGGAAGTGCACCTTTTCTGAGAACAATATTTGTTTAAATAGTTTTGGAAAAAATGCAGTTTGTAAATGATAAAATATGTTAGACTGACATAATGCTTGGAATGCAAATAATGTTCAATGAAAATCCATTTACTTCAAGTGCTACTTCAGTCTGTTGTATCTGCTTTTGGGCTTGAGTAAAAAGTGCTATATATTAAGTGCCATATTTATTTATATTTATTTATTTATTTAGTTTTAAAGTGATGGAAAGAGTCTCTTACAGGAACCAATATCTGTTGTTAAATTATGTATTGATCTGAAGAACTGGATCTGTAAAGGGAAAGTGAAACCCCAGAGCTGGAGAATGTTCAATCTTCACATTCCTGGTTTAAATTTACTCCTTGTATAAAGTGATTCAGACAGTAAAAATCTGAAATTGTATGTGTATGGAATGTGTAGTTTTAGACATTGAGCTGTCTATGAGAGCTGAAGTTTTGTCATATGAAGGAGTGTACAGTTATGTAATTATTTGTTTTTGTACAAGTTTATCCATGATTTTATTGGAAGTTTTTACACTCCATTGACTATCTAATGCATTTTTTTCAATGATCTCTGTAGCATGCAAATGTATGTAATAGATACATGTCCTGACCAGTGGTTACATTTATTTCCTTTTTTGCTGACTTAGTCATTTCCTGGTACAAATCCACTGCATTTTGAAAATTAACAAGTTTTCTCAACTTGTCTAAGATTGTAAGTCAGTGACTGTAATTTATAACAGGCAATATAAACTACTGCACGTTTTTGCAGTGTGTCATTGGTGTGCAGCAATGTTTTGGAGATTATAGTAACTTAGATCCTGGAGATCATTTTAGACTTGCTCTCTGGATTGATACTTGATACAGGCTGCTGCTCTTCAATTCCATATTGAGAGACCAATGGATGTAGCTATGACAGTGCTATGAATATTATTGTATTATCCGATGTAATGCCCAACTCACATCTAATTGTGTAGATGAAAACTGTGTTGTAACTTGCACGCTGCGGCGAAGTTATAGCAATTTCCAGGCGGAATGAGTACAATCGTATATAGCTATGGCGTGTGTCCAGAGTATGCGAAAGATATAGTTACGAATAATGTAAGAGAAAGCCTAATGGCAAATGGTTAACTTCAGTATATTTATAAGACCATTTATTGCACTCCCACTGGAAGTAACAAAGAAGACTGCATTCCTGAACCCATGTTGTGCAGCTTAATACGAGAGCTTTGTGGCCTTGGAAGTAAGTAGTAATTGTAGTTGTTAGTTGATTGAGCAAGATAATGTGCAGCCCAGGTGGTTTGCATCAGCTACATGTGGAATTCGAACAGTCATTATGCAGAAGCATCCGGACAGTAAATATTGAATGATATACAGCCGGCAGTAAAGCAATGTACAGACAATGCTCTGCAGTGCCTTCCAATCACATACTGTGTGTGTTATATATTTCTTCTGAGGAAACTATGTCGACCCAGTGAAATGCTATGATATGACATGATACGATATGATATGATATGACACAAGAAATTGCAAGCCATATTGTGACATGCAGCAAATGGAAACATATCAACGCAGAGAATATTCAAGATTATGATAAGAAATTGTGTCATGGAACACACATTGTGTTATATCTTTGTTGCAGGGATCATAATGGAGTCCGATCAGTGTGATTTATAGTCACAAGCTACAGCTGCAATATTACTGAATAATTGTACATGATTGTATAGCAATGACCAGAACCATCGAAAATTCAGTCTCAAGACAGATGAATGATTCACTTTTTTTGCAGCGAAAAATAATTATTAATAATATCCGGCTTTTGAAATAACTGAATGTGTTACAATTTTAAGTTTGTGCTAGTACATGTACATAGAGTTTGTTGTTGTTATTGTTGTTGTTAAGATGTTCTTGTTAGTCCTTGTTGCTATTAAAGTCTTTGTTGTTGTCAATGTCTTTGTTGTTATTAATGTTGTAAAAGTTACTGTTTTAGGTATTGTTGTAGCGAGCACACAGACTCTCGGTAGGGGGGGGGGGGGTGTATAGTAAAATACATAAACTAAGGTTGCATGGAGAGTGGGGCAAGTTTGGAAGAAACAAGAGCCTGCAGGAATGGCAGGGTTTTTCAAGCTTCTGCCTCTTGTATCATACATCTCTTGACTTGTCACATACGTCAGCAAAGTATTTGTTGTCTAGCATTCCTGCTCTCAGTCTTCTCTTTACATGCATTGGAAGTTTGAAATTAGTTTTGAAACTCGACCCCAAAACAGCAAAATGGAGTGGATCACAATTACTTGCCCAATTGAAGAATCAGTGAAACAATATTGTGACTCATGTGGCCCAAGGACCGTTCGCATATTGTTCTCACGCTAACTGCATGTATTTAATATACAACTATGACTCGGAACAGTGTCTCATTCGACAAGGGAAGAACTTAAGGAGATATCAAACAAATTCTTCAAACATATTTAATTTGTAACTTCATTTGTACTGTTTACATCACATGACTGTTTAAATTGTTGGCAGCCAGAGTTTAGTTTATAAATGTACATCACTTAATAACTTTGTAGGACCGCAAAATAAATTAGCTGAAAAAGTGAAAGCTGTTTCAAAATATCCTTCAGACTTCACAGTTTTCCATAGAACTCAGTTATAAATAACTGAAGTTGTATGTTCAGTAATCAGTTATTTCTTTCCAACTGACCAGTTGTATTTTTAAATAAATTTGCGATCACAAATTAACAACAAAATTCTTCACAATTCATATTAAATTCTCAATAATAACTTATAATTATTCTGGTTTTTAATACATTCAAGAATGTGAACTTTTCTCAGTTTGGATTTGAAAAGACTGTGTTCTATGAACATAATTTTATATCATTCAGTACTTTACTCTGCAATAAATTCCTGTGCCCTGATTTCTCAAAAAATACAAACTCATTTAGAGAACTTACGAAATAAAACATTTTTCATGTAAGAACTGAACATAGTAAATCAATTTTCACAGCATTAGTTTGAAGATGTATGCTAAATCGGGATATATTGGTTTTATAACCAGTACGGCAGCAGACACAATTTCTTCTTCTCCAAATATTAATTGTTGAATTTGATCCCAAGTGCTAGAAGGTACATCAATCCAACAACACTCATCTGTTAGAATAAATTTTTGAAAAGGTCTTCATTTCAATGGATTGCATTGTCAAATAGCCGTTATAAATCAGAGAAGAGCTGCTACAGCTACTTACCTTTCAGTAGAATTTATTAAATAAATGTACAGTCAAAAATGTTTTCTTCCAGTACAGACTAACAGATTTGTAGTTTAATAGATCTAGTTATAATACAAAACATTAAATACAGTTTGCCAAATCAGTAGTTCAAGTTCTTACATTGACGAAGGAACAGCTCAGGACACTTGATTGACAGCTGTCGCGCAGTTGTCCAATGGGTCAAAACAACCCACTGTTCCTTTCCTGTAGGTTCTTTTTTCTTCAAAACTCACCCTACTCTCTGCACAACCATGAGTTTTTGTATATTTTACTGTACCCCCCACCAAGAATCTGTTGCTGTTGATGTTGTTATTGGCTATGTGTTGATACATATTCATCCTTGTGGAGAATTTGTATCTAATATGTTTTTTGTGTTCCAAACAGGTGAGCAGAAACAGGATGAGAAAGAGAAAGGAGATGAGCAAAAAGTGGACGAAAAGGCTGAGGAGGAAAGGTATTCTACAGGAGTTACATATTTTGAAATTAGATTAGATGATCTCAACCTCTAGAAAATTGGATTAAGGCTTAGTCTTTGACTCTTGCTGAAGTCCTCCTAATATCTACAGTACCACTCTCGAGTAACTTACCATCATTCATGCATGCAAGACATGTAACTCACACTTAACGTGCTTCACTCGTCATTGCAACTTGCATCGACAAAATTTATTAAATATTCCTGGCTTTCAAGTGCATGTATCCTGTGATTCACTTGCAAGTTATCAATATCTGTGCTACGTGTAGATAGTGATCACTACAAGCAATTTATCTTGAACCATGCTCTATGCATGGCACAGTCAAACTGGGGTCAAACATAGATAATCTTAATTTTGAACACTCAAAAAGTTTTAATTAATACAACTGTTTTTCTAGTTCATTCAGTTTTGATCTGAATTATTGCAACAACTTTAATGAGGACATGCACACCCAGTTAGTATCATCCAGCCAAACAAACCGACAAAGATCTGTCTGGTCTATTGTTCACATATTTATTTTTCACAGCATTCCAGATTAACATTGTTGCCTTGCTACTAAATGTGTAAGATGTAAAGTGTCCTTAATTTTACAAGAAGAGGCACAGTCTGTAAATATTCCCTTATTATTATAATTACATAGTTTTATGAAAATAATAAGTTATTTGATTGTAAGTAAGTGTATAATTTGTTTAATTCGGTACGTTTTGAGCCAGTGAAATAGCGAGTCAGGGAAAGCTAGTCAGGAATTCCTTCCTCAGCTCACTGGTGTGTGCAAAGCCTATTAAAATGATGTAAGTTTCAATCCATGGTATACACTTGGAAACTATAAGAAACTGTCACTGGAGTAACTTGGTTTTCTGTTGTTGTCCCTTAGTGCTGTTGAACCGGAGGAAGAAGAAGTTGAGCTTGACGAGTCTTTGGTTGTCGTGGACAAATGTAAGTTGATGAATGACAGGAATAGAATTTTGTCAAGATTTCAAGCCAGTGAATGCAAATCAAAGTATAGCAAAACTTGCCTTTGAAGGTGTTTATTTCATTTTATGCTGCACAAAGTGACAAGACAAGCATAATTTGAATGTGTTATTTGGATCACCAAAAATACAACATTTTCTAGATTTTAATGCCTCATCACCTTTTACAACTGTAAAAGTAGATTGGGAACTGGAAATTGAACATAAATTTAAGTATAATAAGGAAAAAGGTTTTTGCCGAGATGTTGTGTGTGGGTCATTCATCATAGTATGTATAATACACACCATTGCACCATTTTGACTGAAAATGACTGCAGATATTGTACCTGTGGCATTCCTGTTCATGACCCGAATGGTCCAAGTGGGCAAAGCCAGCTTCTTGTTTCAGTTGAAATCATTGTTTCATGTTAAGAAAGTTTTTCACTCTTAGATCAATTGTGTTATTTAAAGCAAGGATTGGTTAGTTAGGTTTATCAAAAGGGTTTAGTTACTACCAGTAGTTCAATTCCAATAAAATAACTCCAGGCTTTCTTCCTTGGCTGTAAAATGTCTAAAGCACTTCCCATTTGAGAAGTCTTGCCAAGCCCAAGCAATCAGACTTCATGCTGGTACATGTACATGTGCCTAGCACATTTTGGGGGGGAAACCTGGCAAGAGGTTGGGGGGTATAACCTTGTGATGGACTAGCATCCCACCCAGAATGAATATTAATACTCCTAGTTCCTTCATGCTATAGAAACCAGGGTTAAACAATGGCTCTGATAAGCCAGTTTTGGCTCTTCAAGCCTTGATTGGAGCAGGCTTTACTTTTATAGATCTGCCCTGTGCCAGATACAGAGCTGGCAGCCAAGTATTCAACTTCATGCATGAGGGAAATATGTGACAGGGATCAAACTAGTTTTCCTGGTTGGCTGGTTGTGGAAGTCACCCAAAGTAGTGGTTAAACACAAGAAGACCTTTTTATTATGTATGTCAGATGTGGCAGTTATTTGAGAGGGATTAAAATTGAACAGATGAGAAAAGGGCAGACAAATATTCGTTTTGTAAGTTTACCATGTTTATTTACCACTATTGTGCTTTGAGGAGTGCAAAGTATTATTGCTACCTTATATTTGTGAATTTGTGTGGTTCAAGCATGAAGCAAGAAAGCAGTTTTTAAATTTGCAGCCTTTGTGTGTGTTCAGTAAGACTCTTTGTTTGGCAAACAGAACAGTTGCATTGGAGAAATGCATAAATTTATTTTAAAAGTTATAACTTGGAAAACCTAGTTTCACACTGCATGTTTCACAGAAGCTTGAGAACATTATTATGTTCAGGACACAATTTAAGGATTTTTTCTGACCTACGAAATCAATCTTAAATTTGCAAGACAACTCATTTCTGGCAACACATTTTAAAAGCTCTGGAGGCACAATTTTTATCTGGAAATTTGTAGGCTGTATTCATTTTGTCCTACAAATCTACATTTTTGGCCTACTTTTTGTCATTTGTAGACCCTTAAATTGCACCCTGTGTATGTTTGGAAAGTCCTGGAATTTTTTTTTTCCTTGAAAGTCCTGGAATTTTTACCCAACTCCTTGTTTACTCCAGGAAAACTCATGGAAAATCAAGTATATCCAGAATTTGCGAAAGTCTTTCTCTTTTCTTCTTTCAAAAAGAAAATTTGTGGGAAACTAGTTTTTGTATACCTGCTTTTTGGCATCAACTCCTGGAAAATGCTTCTGGAAAGTCTGGGAATCTTGAAACTTGGAAAGTGTGCAAACCCTACAAACCCTGTTTGTATTTTGAAGATCTACAAAAAAGCTGCTTATTATCTTAAGTGATTCTATTTGTATATTATTTTGTATTTCTAATTTCTAGCTATTTTAGAAGCACAGTGCATTTTAATTTACCTTTGTGAAGAGTAAAAGTACATGGTATTTCTTACAGTTATAGAGAACTGAAAGTTTCCATTGTGCAGTTGAAACTTTGCTTCTAAAGAAGTAAGGACACAGAAGCAAGATGAAGTAGAGTGTTCAGGAAATTGTGATGTTGATTGTTGTTGCACTTTGTTAACAACACTTTGTAATTTTTTAGCCATTACAGATACCGGAATATGGTCTTCAAGATGTGCGACATGCTGCTTACTGCAGACAGCCATGCCAAAACATCCACTGTCGAATGGTGAGTAGAGAAAAGGTCCGGATATGTGGTAGAGTTTGCAGACTTTTTGGCATCAACACTTGTCTATCATCAGTGTCACACTGTCTCTTATATTTAAGATGTGTATCAAACTCTATATAGCAAACTAATGGTTTAGTAAAGTAGTTAAACAAAATCTGTGGCATTGTTTAACATTTGAACTGAAGTTACATGCAACAATTCTGAAATGAAATAATAATAATTTCATGTGTGATAGCCAAGTAATTTTGTTAAAAAAGGAATAAACAAGCACAGAATTGCACTATGTTGCTCAAATTTTTAATAATCTCTTGTTTAATTTTGTAGACAATTCAGTGGGCAACTTTCTGAAATGAGTCTGTTTTCAAGATACAGATGTAGTACTGGCCCTTAAAGTGTTCTGTGTGTCTTTGTCTGCCTGTGGTGGTTGGCTATGCTGGCAATTTTCACCAGATTGAATCATGGACTTTTTGCAAGTACAGAGCTGTGTAGAGTGATATTTACATTTCTACAGCTTAGATGTCCTGTTCTGTATAAAAGGTTGTAGTGAAAATGACAAGAAGACATGGAAATATGCCAAACCTTTGAGTGCCATTACTTGTTCAAGTGCTACAATTTCTGATTTGTTATTATCCCCTCTCCATGCAGGTAAAAAGTGACCTGGAGCACTTGTCAGAACACAAGGCTAACAACAGATGTGCAAGATGTTCCAGTTGCCACGGCATTATTGCAGAGCATGCAAAGACATGTGGCATGCCGGCTTGCCGTGTGCCCTTCTGTGCAGATCTGAAGTGAGTCTAGGCTGCTGAATATGATATTTTACTTGACAGTAGACTTAAGAGTGGTAACTTGTCAAAATAATGGAGAACAAGAATCTTCTGTGATGTTTGCTAAGATGTTAAACTGTAAAGCTATGAGTTAAAATTGTTGTCAAGAAACCATGTATTATTTGTGCGATTTTAAACTTAGGTAGAGTAGATAGTTTTTATAGTTAGCATTTTACAGGTGAAGAGCCACTTTGTGGAAATACTGTGAATAAATCGTTATTATTCTTATTCTTATTATTCTTATTCTTATTATTATTATTATATCATTCAAAAACAATTTTAACTCATAGCCTATATCAAGTTTACATGAAGAACAAGTTATATCCTAAACATTTTCCTCCATATGTAAATTATTTGAACATTCTTTTTACCATGTGTTGCATTTTGGAAAATGATATCAACTATGTACTGTTTTTGTTAATTTAAATGTAATAAAAACTCCATAATTTGTAATAAAACCATTATCATTTTGATGGATTTGTTATAGCTTAGAGGTATTTTGAACACAGATCTTCCCACATTCCATTGTCCACAAATCTCTCCTTTGGTTTAAACTACAGGAATACATGTATGAAATGTGTGGTTCCAGAAAATATCTGTAGCCCCCCCATGGAAGATTTCTTGGTTGAAACCCCTTGCTTCTATAGATTCTAGTTCGATGCCATAGTTTCCTTTTAAAACTTTTGCTTGTGAGATCCCCAACTTCCACCCAGATTTCACGTTGGTATGGATATCTTATGAAACTACAGAATCTGTATAGACAACCATTGGGAGTAGAATATTTGATGGTTTGTTTAACAAACATGTGATTCTTACTTGTAGAAAAGTTTGTAAGAAGGCCAACCCAAAACCGGCGGTACCAGTGGTTGTGCGACCAGCACTGCAGCCATACCTTAACATCCAGGGCAGGCAGCCCAACCCATTGCCGACTCAGTACAGCACTCCACCATCCACTCGCAATGTGATTGATGGCATGGTAATCCTGCAGGTATGCAGAAGATAAACTATTTGCTGAAATGATTTAATCATGTAAATGAGAAGCATTCATTGATCCCATCGGGTGCTAAAGTGGCAAGTTTGAAAATAAAGTTTTCTTTGCATTTTTGACTGTTGTTACTACCATGGTGTAGAGAGATTCCAATTTGGTGCATTGAGTACTCTGAAAGATTGAAATGTCTGGCGACTGGTTTTGCAAGATACTGATGCTGGTTGACTTAGTAGAAGTTGATATGGATGATTACATAATGTATTAATCATCAGAGCCTTCTTCTGCTCGGATGAATGGATAACACTTGAAATGTACACATATCATCCTTCTTTATGGTGCCTACCAGTTCACCTTTTAATCCATTAACTGCAGTAGTTGAAGAAATTACACCTACATCTTCTAGCATCAGTGAATGGAAATTGGCTACGTATGATACAGTTTTGTCAACAGTAGCATTACTTTTTTGTTTTATTGTAGCTGAACCATGTATGCTCTTTTATCACTAGAATTCCAAAGTGCTACCATCAGTTGGAGGGATTTACCAAGAGTCGACTGATTACTTTGTCCACCGGAAGGAGTTGCTTGGCAAGGGTACAAATGGAAATGTCTATAAAGTTCTAACATCTGATCACAAGGAAATGGCAATGAAGGAGGTAAGAATTTGTATCTTGTTGATGCTCTGTTTGTAGATACTTTATGGAGTAGATGGCAATTGTTTCAAAGCGGCCAGTTAATGATAGAAAGTAGAACTCACTGTTTATTCATACAAGTAAGAATCACCTGAAGTACTGTATATACCCGCAGATAGGCTGCAGTTTTTTGGGAGAAAAACAGGTCCAAAGTTGTGGATACAGCTTATACGTGGGTACAAGCATTTGTTGCTCTTAGGGAATTCCCCCTCCCCCACCCAAAAAAATCTAGTGTGGCCTATACGCAGGTATTTACGGTAGCCAGTTATTTTTGCTCTCTGCTATATATAGACAACTCCAGAAGCGTATCTAGAGATTTTGAAAAGGGGGTGGGCACTATTTTGAGTAAAGATATCAGAGGTGTGACCAAGCTGTGTGACTGTTCAAATGAAAATCCAGAATATTTTTATGTAGACTGCGAGGTTTTTAGAACATTCAAATCAACTTAATTTTAGAAGGAAAGACTATGTACAATATGGATGCGGCCCTTGAAAATGGAAACCTGTACTTGAAACTTTTCGAAAATTCTTGAATTTTGTTAGGCCAAGTCATATGAGCCATGGTGTAGCTGCTTCTATTTGTCTTCTCTAATGTATTAATGACATGTATGTTTTCTTGGGGTGAAGTGTAACTGAGGAATCTTTTTACTATTTTCTGTTTTAGACGAATTACCAAATTGGGGCTGAAGAAGTGAATGTGTACAAGACTCTTGGAACAGAACACGAGAACATTGTCGCACATCATGGTGTGACATTCAAAGGTTGCAACGGCCATGCTTGTATCTTCATGGAGAAGTGTGGTGAGTAGCATTGCTGCGACAACGCCGACACAAGGTCTAAGACC
>JAOBYG010135983.1:0-10791 GCA_025403545.1 Epizoanthus stellaris
CGAGGTTCAGAAATCTGATCTAAAATTAGGCCTAATCCTGGGTTAACGTTAATCGGCTTTTGAGCAACCGGGCCCAGGACTGCAAAACAGTCTTTCGTTTGGAAATTCTGATTTTCAAACTTTTAGCGATGAAAGGAACTGCTTTGCCGTCAAAGTAAACACCAGCACGATAGATTTTTGTTCACATTTTCCATCTTGCCGTTTGCCGGGAGACCTTGAACTCCCTACTATTTCAGCGGACTTATGGTAACAATGGTTGTTCGACCACGCGCTGAGCGCTCGTCCAATTTTGTTAACAGACCGAATTGGACTCCACTCAGTCCTATTACCATTACGTATCTTTTATGCTGAGCAACTTGTGTCTGAGTGCAATCAGTATGTACAACTTCATTATATCATTAATCACTAGAAGGGATTTTCTTTAAGGCCAGAAAATAGCTAAAAATACAAAAGCGAATTAATGCATTAGTTCTGTCTATCAAACGACGAAATGAATTATGCATTAAAAAACTGTATCAGAGAACAGAATGTTCACAAAATACTTAATTACAAAATGCAAGGGTTTACTTTTTGCACCTGAATAAAGAAAGCCGATATATTTTGCATATAGTATATTTTCTCAGCAGCAATTGATATTTGAAACTTACTTAAGCAAGAATGTTCATTCTACTGACCGCTAATGCCTAATGGTGTCTCCAAATTGAACTCGCACTATTTTCTGACCACTAACATGTGTGTTCGACTGATTATAATCAATTCTTTTTTTTGTCACCGTCGCATTCTTATTCTCATCACGGCCTTTCTGCAAATTAATGCAGTTGGGGTGAAAAGATTATTTTATTAAATTCGTGTGTACAAACACCTGCCTTATATTTTGTAAGTCGATTGAACAGATCAAATAGATGTTCCTCTAAAGACTTGTTTTTAACTTTGCGAGTGTTGATCGGACAGTGAATATTTTAGATGCGGAACCTTACAAATGTTCAAAGAGATATGTTTAGGCACGTTACACTACCTTATAACCAAAATTTTCAGTTATTCGCAATCATAAGCACTTTAAACTACTTCTTTGTGGAATGATTGATTTCTGGTGTAATGCGGCTGTTGTTGCAGGCGTTTTGGCGAGTTATAAATCCGATCATGTCCGACATATAAAATATAACTGTCAAGTCGTAAAGCATCTCCAAGCAGTTATGTCTTCACCTGCTCTTCGCTGGAGGCTAAATACCAAACAATCTCAGCGCTTTATAATCGTAAGATTTGTTGAACGGCAAGCTTTCAAACGAAAATAAACTCTTGAAATTGTGAGTTAAGAAGTTGTATTGAAGCAATGTTCTCCGTGACATGAAACTTGTCACTCAGTTTATTGCCCAGTTCATGCTATTCTTCATAAGCAAATTATACTTTGTATGTTATACTAGACTTCTTGGTAAACAGTTCACTTCAGGTCATTTGAATCTCGACGTTTCTGGACCCATTTGGTCCATTCTGAAGCAACATTCTTCGATTTTTAAGAGAACTCGCTTCAGTCGAGTCGCCGTTCTCTTTGCGGGAAAATGTTTTTCTGAAAAACAATTTCAAAGCGTTTCCCAGATCTCTGTTTGTAAAACAAAAGATGCATGGGTCGATAGCAGAACTCATGTACTCTAGGGACAAAGTGATTGGATACACTTCGTAAGGGATTTTGTGATGTCCTATAGCCAAACCTACGACTATAACGATAATGTGCGGTACCCAACAGACCAGAAACGCACCCACAATTACAGAAACTCTCCTTGCCGCACGAACATTAAACTTGAGGCTTTCAGACCGCGAACACTTGCCTTTCTTTTCATGACAGTCCTCAGCAGGTAAAGGAATAGCTTGTAATATTTTCTTCGCTTGTTCTCTGGCGATGTAGTACACAGCTATATTGGAAGCTACCATTACAAGCGCTGGAACACAAAAGTTGAATATCGTTAGAAAGAAAACATAGCTTCGAGTCAAGTCGCGGACACACCTTCCGCCCGAAAAATATGTCTCGAAATCTCGCCAGCCCATTTGTGGTAAAAGACCAGTCACTGATGAATACACCCACAAACTGGCAATAAGTCCCCATGCTTTTCTCTTCGTCATGAATAACTCATACCTGAAGGGATACGCCACGGCTAGGAATCGCTCGACGCTCACGGACGAGAGATTCATTGCAACCGCAGAAGCTCCGATAAGATTTAGAGTTGCAACGAAATCGCACAAGACGATTGAATTCCCGTATGGAATGACTCCTTGTAGCATTATGTATATTGATGTTGGTAATACGGAGCACAGAATAAGCACATCAGCGACGCCAAGACTTAAAATAAAGTAGTTGCAGATGGTACGAAGGCGCGAGTTTAGGTAGAAAGCCATAAAGATGAGACTGTACCCGACAAGCGACACGGTCATGATGATAACATACAGAGCTGTTATACCGCCAATGTACGCCTCGCTGAAGTTTATTGGGCTTAAGGTGAAGGTGCTTCTGTTCGAAGGAATACCCTGCCATCTTGTCGTGTTTTCGTCACTTTCTGTAGTATCAAGATTCATCGTGGACCTGCGAACCTCTGGCAAGAACAGGTGGTCCCAGGCGGTCTAAAAATGATCAAACCAGATAACTTCAATTTGAGTTCCTGACCCTTAGATGAGGTAAAATAAGATTCATATATACTCTTTTGATTGTTAGCCGAACCAGTGCTTTTGGTCTTGACCAAACTCCAGCCAACTAAACAGGTTTTGAGTTCATTTGGAAGATGATAAACATTGGGTTTGTGCGGTTTTACTATTCAACCAGACGTGCTCAGCACTGTGTATGAATTATGTAAATAGCAAATGAAATAGCAGAGCAGTTATCCTACTTTAGCGAGCAATTAGGAGTTTACTGCCACTTCGCCGCACGATGCCGCACTGTTAAACACGATTTTTGCCTTTCAATTCAATTCTTCACCACTTGATGTGCTGTTTAGTTTCAGCGGCCTTTCTCTGCTCCAGAATTAGGTGTAAAGGTGAGATTCGGTAATAAAGGGACAAAACACACCTAGCGGCCTTTTTTACTCACCTTTAGGTTCGATATCTTCCGATTAAATTGCCGCGACCAACGAGTCCTATGGGACAGACTGGTGTCGATTGGCAAGGCGTTTAGTCCTGCGGACCAATTAAAGTATTTAAATATACCCTTTAGTAATGCACCTGCCGCCAGTTTTGTTGTTTTGGTAGAATCTCCCAACCAGAAATCTGTTTATGTGACAAAAGTATGTTACGAGAATAACGAAATCGCGGAAGTGACACAGTTTTAGTTCAATCGTAGTGCTAATTGCTGTTTTGTCAGAATTCTGTAATGTTTTGTTTTCTATTTACTGTTACAGATCATCGATGTGATCACAATCAGCTGCTTTCATGTTTAATTATTGAAAGAAAATATTCATAGAAGATGTTTGCTTTTGATATTTGGTTTACAACGCTGTGCTTGCTATAGTTACCAGCGCAAAATATTTCTGACATTTTTTGGACAATTTTGTGGTACTTTTCTGATTACCTTATTACCTAAAATGTAGACTTCACTTATTTAACGCATAAGAATAATTAACACGGTTTGAAGAGGCCGACATTTTCAATTCTAGAAAATTAACGCGATATTGAAGGTATCATATTTTTTTTCAAGAAAATTAGCGCGAGTAGACAAAACACTTTGTATTTTGACAAAACGAAATCTTTATACAACCGTATACCTTACTTCTGATCCCGTTAAAGTTTTTGATAAACAAACAAACATATGATTTTCTTAAAAATATCAAATGAACAAAGACTTTTAAGAGTACGAAATACCGGTTCCCGATTTTTGTGGTGTGTGCTTTTGACATGCTATAAATAAAGAAAATTATTCCTGTTAAAATTGTCGCGCCACAAAATTAAGGTTGTCGAAATTAACGCACTTAGAAAATTACCGCGTAATAATATTAATGCGAATTTGTCAAATTCGCGTTAATTTCATGACGCGCGAATTTTAGGTAAAAAGGTATATAGTAGTCCTCCCCCCACCGGTAAATAATGACCGGCCCCTTACCATAATGCAAATATTGACACTGGATCTCCTGAGTCAATAAATAAATAAAGACAAGTTTTGAACGTCTTTATTAGTACTATTACTATTATATCCTTACTGTACATATCAAGAGTGTCGTTTACTGGCACAAGGGTTCAAAAGGTTGACAAGAACTGAAAAAGTGCTATTTAACTTTCAGTGTCTTTAGGTGTTTAACGAAGCTTTGGGCTTATAATCCCTTATCCTAGAAACAGGACAAAGTTTTAGCAGTGTATATGTATCAAGTAACCGTATTTGTTTAGTTGTTTATCTTTCGGTAACCGATTATGTACGGTAAGGATATATAGAGGATATTACATGGCTGCGCAGAGATACAATCATGTCGAGTGTTGTTAATATCTCTCACGAATGAGCGAAGTTGAGACATAAGTAAAATGTCTGCATTTTCCCTTCATTCGTTTCAACTAGTTTCTCCCCACATCCCTTTCTCGTCACTCAATGTTGTCTTGAATGTCTGTCGATTTACATTTTTTCTTCGTGATATCCGAAAAACATTTTTATGAGGGTGAGGAAAAATGGTCAAAGTGGTAATTAGCAAATACAAATACAAATTTAATTTCTATTTCGGCCTGTTCCAACGGAATTGTGCGGTGTTGTAGCTTTAAAGAAACTACGTATTATATTTAAAAGTCAACGATCACAAAGTTTCCATACGTTTTCTCATCATTCCCCTCTAGTTCCCAAACTGCTTTGCAAAATTCATCAACTTTCTTTACTTCAGATGTGACTAAGACCGGGCCGCTAGGGTCATGAGAATGGGTGTCGACATACATTACGAAACCCCCTGTGGCGTAAAACAAAGAGGTTTTCTCGTTCAAGATTATAAATCCAACAAATGAGGAACGGGAAGTGATGGCTTCTCGTAACTGACCAGCAATAGTGGACTGTTCATGTTGGTCTGTCAGGCGTACTGGCAAATTGTTTCCAACACCAACATCAAACCAGGTCTCTAACACACTGGCAGCTTCCTGAATGGATAGGTATCTTGAGGGTAAGCTATCCCGACATAAGTCGTACACCCGGTTGCCAATTTGTACACAACCGCACAAAACATCAATAATAGTACTTGACACAGCTAAATGGCATGGTGGGGGCGACATCTTTCTCAGACATAAGGTGTAACCCATTAGCAAGCAAATCAAACTGCACGCGTTACTGCCGTTTCGGCCATTGTAGCGCCCTTGACTAGCACAAACCGGAAACTTCCAGCAAGTAACGCCTGACTGTATTTCTTCTGGAGGCACTGTAATCGTTGGGGCTGAACCAATATTGGCAAGGGCATCCAGGACTGTGTCTCCGGAATGGCTCCCGCCAGCCATTTCACTGCTTGTCGCCTCAGCATCTTCATCTTCATCTTCATCACCATCGCCATGTATGCTTTCATCATCATCGTCGTCATCATCTTGTTTTTCTAGTTGATGTGTTAGAAGCACCTGACGAAATGAGCCCAGTTCGTCAGTGAGAACTGGCGCAAAGGCACTAATTTCTGCTGCGATTTGCTTCATGGCAAAATCCGTTCCATCCTGAACAAGGGCTAGTCTTGCCACTACAATCTCCTTCTGGATCGACGTAGTATTATATCGACGAGTCTAATTGGGAAACAAAGACTGATAAGGGACCACATACATAAATGATCTACCCAAGGATACTTATTAAGCCATTAAATAGCCTAATCATACACCGAATCCGAATATGGCCGCCATCGCAGAGAGCCCAGCCAAAGTTACATGAAATCGAGGTTAGTCAGTCCAGGATTGGAGGGTTTTCCTGCGAAATTTCGGTGTTTTCGATTTGCGTTTGTACAGATGTTGTAATCTCAACAACCACAAAATAAAAAGCAAGTGAATTTAGGCATCATCGAACAGGAAGACTGACTAACCTCGACTTCGTGCAGTGGCGGCCATATTCGGATTAGGTGTATAGATCTATTTAACAAAATAACGTTAGTTTGTAAAAGTAAGTGGATATTCCTGTGGATATAAGTGAAAGGTACACTCATATGCCACCGACATACCGCAACATTGCCACCGATACTTACTGGGAACCTGTCCCCTGGGTATTTGAGTTGATTTCCAAACGAAAGAAACCTATGTTAACTTAAACAAAATTATTTTATTGCAGAGGGTGTCGACGATGAAAGTAGAGTATCGAGTGGAACATACATCATTCACATTTCGGAGTGTATGATGTTTTGTTACGTAAAGACCCTGCAAGACTTACCAAACTTTCTTCTACAGGGTGGATTGGTATGTTTGTACTTCTGTCGTTGTCATTTTCTACAGGAAAGTAAGGAATCATTTTAGGCAAGCGACTTACGATATAGCTATACAGCTTCTACCAGATATAGTGAGTTATTAAAGCGTACTGATCTACCAGTTGAAGCCGTTACTTATGACTGAAGTACCTTATTCGTGAAGATGTGATCACGCTATTCTATCCAGAGGGTAATTTGACATAAGATTTACTGCCTCGTATGCCTGCCTCGCATGATTGGCTTTAAAAAATCGCCGCCTCGCAAAATTGACTGCCTCGCATGTTTGGCTCGCTGGCTCGCCGATTGTGCATACCCTGGTGGGTGGTGTGACTAAGGGAACTCAAAAGATCAGCACTGGAGCAAAAAATACAAATATACCTTTCAATAAATCTTGCAGTTTTCGCTGTTGTTGGAACAAGGATGGTAGCACCGTGTTTTTATAGAATTTGACAAAGCCCATCATCTCTTTCTGAAGAAGTTGAAGTTCTTCTTCAAACCTCGAGGCTTCCATATGCTTGTCCACCACTAAACGCTTCGTACGGACAGGTACAGCTGAGGAAAACGTAGCGGATACAATGAAGAAATTAATTGGTTAACAAAATGTTTAACAAGATTTTAATTGAAAGAGGCCCTTCTTAACTAGACTACTTGCAATCTCCCTTTTCTCTTTAAGGTCCGTCGAGTATTTATACCCGCGAGCGCATTCGCAAAAGCTGGTGGTATGGACGAGAAGGGAAGAGAAGGCACTGCCTCGTTTCGTTTCAATTTATCGCCCCATGCTCCTTTCGAGACACAGATTCAGAAACAGATTGCAACCAGTCTACTTCCTAACCGGTGTTCAGGCGACCTCCTGTGCAAAAATTATACTACTACAACAAGTTTCTACAACTTAAAGAACATCAGTAATGAAAAGATCGTGGCAAAATTATAAAAATGACCAAGTTTGAGACCCCCCGATGCTAAGGTTTGAGTTATGATCATATGGTATGGATATTTAAAAAAATTAATGGTATTGTGTGGGAAAGGTTATTTGAGAGCAGAGCCTTGGCCTCCAGCAACACTTTCCCCTAAATACAAACCATCATATAAACGAACTGGTTTCTGCAATAATGCGGTTTGACGGGAGAAGGTTTTTTTATAGGACCAAACGCCAACCTGGATGGCCAAGGCTTTCTGTCAGTGTTTTCCTTCCCCTTGATGACTGCGGTATCACCGCTAACGAGCTCTAGCCATTACAGTATGCGACACTAGGCACGAAGGAGATTGATAACAGGTAACATACATTATAAATTCATTAGTCATCTTGTCAATTTCATCTGCAAGCGTTCTATACAACTCCCACATACATGTATACTACACACATTGCATACCGAAACCACACACATCATAAAATTAAAATTAAAATGTTAAGCCCTTTAACTAGGTCACACGATCTCCTTACTGCAAAGTTCAACCTTATACGAACCGTGTCATTTCAGAAAATAGTGTGCTTACCATCTCCGTTACAAATTTCAGCTTTCCAGGGAAACTTTCCGTTTTCGACTTCTTTGAAGTTCACGCAGTCATTGGCGGCAGCGAGTTTGTTGTACTTTCCAACCGTTTCTCCAAGTTTGTCTTTCTCTGTCGATATTTTTTTGCGCAACTTTTGGCGTTGTTTGGATCCATCTACAGGAAAAACCAACACAAGTCAAACCTCTCCTTACAGGTATAATGTTAACACTTCTTTACTATGGACAGTTCCATCGGTCCAAAAGGTACTTATAAAATCGATAACAACTCTACCTCTGTAATACGGACACCCCATACTGTACAACTGTTCATTTGGTATCAGAGGTTGGACTGTAATTACACTAGGTTCATGCCTATGAAGGAAACTGATCCAGATCAACAGATGATAAGGCAATATTTTAAAAGCTACATTACAGGGTCATTGAAACAACAACAACAACAACAAAAATAACAGCAGAAACATCAACAGCAACAAAGGATCTGGGGCCAGTTACATAAAAGCTGTAAGTCGGGCGTTAGTATAACCGTCTGACGTTGTTGCATATGATTTCCCAATGTTTAACGTCTGACATTAGACTAACGCCCGACGTCCAGCTTTTATGCAACTGGCCCCTGATGCTTTATTCTTACGTACAGTTAGTACTTAGCATTTGAGTTCCGTGTCTCCAATTAGTTTTTAATAGCAAATACCACAGAAGAGTAAATAACTAAGTCATTCATTCAAAAGGAAACGAAACAAAGTGTCAGAGCGAATGACAAAGGGCTACGCTAAAAACGTCAGGTTCACTCGCAGCCACACCTGACAGCGAAAAAAAACCTTCCACATCAACTTTTGTTGATCAAACCAATATCTGACTTACAGGCTGACACAGTACGACTAGCTTTTTTTCTAAAAACTAGTCTCCCAGAGTGCAATCTACAGGTAGTGTGGCACTGTTCAAGCAGGTTACAAATTCGGTTTATATTGATAATTCATGAATCCTCATCTGAGGGTCCAATAGTACTTTCTATTCTATTTAAATTTTTATATGTCAAACTTTAAAACATACAGTACATGTATGTATATCGCAAATTTACTGTAACTGATAAGGTTATAAACTAATTGAAACTTTTCACTAATAATAAATGTTTTATTTAAGTAACCCAAATAATAAACAACTAAAACTTACAGCTAATCGATTTACATGTATCCTTTGACTTAAAAAATTGACTGTAAGTGATATTACATGTATTCATCGTTGAAAATCTGCCAGCTCATTAAACAGTTTGAACAATGAGTAAAATTAGCTAGGCCACGAATAACAACAACAATAATAATGATAAATCACCTGCTACTTTTCCCATATTGAAAGCCATCTGAGTAACTGAGTAGTGTAAATGTTCCATTTGTGTCTGGAGGTATAGTAGGGCCTTTTCCATCAACACGGCTTCACCAGCAAGAGAGCTAATACAAGGCTTTGGTTTGAGTTCCCCAACCTTTTTTCCATACATACAGTTGGCAATCTCGCGCAGTAGCTCTTGTTTGGAAGTGCGTGTATCTAAAGTCAGCAAGTGACACAGAAAAGCCTCCTCTCCGGGTGACAGTTGTTGTTTTCTACTGTAGGACACTTCTTCCTCTAAAAATAAAACATCAACAATAGCAACACATATGTTTCATTAACAGGTTTTTAACACTATTTTGGATCACCCCTCTGTATATACATGAGATTCATGTACATATACCAGATAACAAGAAAGAAGGAAGTACCACAAATAAAGTATGGACAGCAGGCACCTTCACTGGATTTTACTATTCGATCAACCAAAACAAAGGATAAAAGTAACTGTTAATTTAAAGCATACGACATTAACAAACCTCTTGCAACCTGTAGAATATCGTTTTTCCAACTTTCTAAGGACACCTCGCTTTGATTCAAACCAAGACTTTCTAAATGGTCTTTCATTTCCAAGCGCAGCTTCTTTAGCTGATTCTGGGCCTGTAGGCAAAGAGAGAGAAAAGTAAAAATAAAGGATTTTGGATAATGCAAGGTGAAAAACCAGTTGTGCTTAATTACAGTGTACACAATAGGTACGTTACCCGATTTATAAATAATGAAAATTGAACAGATGTGCCTGTAATTGCAAAACATAAGTCATATTTGAAATTGAATTGTATGTCATTTTGTCTCGAGCAAGCATGGAAATTAAATATTGTCAGTCCACGATGGGAGTCGAACCCATGATCTTCCAAACACCATTCAGATGCTCTAGATAACCACTGAGCTACATGTACAGTCAATGATCGTATGCAGCAATTGTCGAGTGCAGCAAAAAAATTGAATTCGCTTTAACATTACTCACCGCATGGAATATTGAGAACATCTTCACTCCACACTGATAAAACATCTCAGGTAGCTCTTTCGTTCTGTAAAATATCCAGTCAATTCCTTCTTCCTGGAAGTTGTGAGACGTGATATTGCTTTCCTATCGTTCCTGAGCCAAAACTCGATTGTTGCTTGAAAACATTCACCTTTGCATTTCTGAAGTTCGTAGAGTGAATATAGACCTTCACATGATAAAAACCGGTTTGCGATTTGAATTGTGAATTAGGAGTCTAAGTTCAACTTTCACTAGCTTTGCTGTAGTAAACCAAAAATATATTCAAAAATTGCTAACCACCTTTACAATCACCAAAGGAAATCTTGTCTTTTCGAATCTCGCAAGCGGTTATAATTTCCGAATCGACAACATCGCATGCAACTTGGCTCAAAATGGGAGAAAATAAACTACATTTCCTCAAACACAAGTTATAGCTGAGCTCCAGTTTTTTCAGGAATATTTAAAGCTTCACAAAAAAAGGTAAGAACTACAATTTCCCATCTAGTAACCCGCTAGATAATAGAGAAAAAGCAACGACAATTTTAATTGCTGC
>JAOBYG010136094.1:0-10791 GCA_025403545.1 Epizoanthus stellaris
TTCATGTAAATAAAAGCATTTGAACAGTTTTACAGTAATTGTTTTCATGTTTGTTTAGGAGCCGTTTTGGGCAATTTTTTATTTTTTTTTCAAAATAGGCCTCAAAATCAAGGTGCGTATTATACACGGGTGCGTATTATACACGGGTAAATACGGTAATTCAATATAATTATCAAACATGAGAAGGAATGTTTGATCACATATCGAACATAGAGAACGGAGTTAAAAAATGGTGTGCATCAGAGTTTTTTAAACTCAAACTTGAGGTGTTTAACATGTAATCAAACACTCTTTCTAGTGTTTGATATAGATTTTCTCAAACTCATTAATTATTCATAATCATTTTAGCCAACTAGCGCACAGGATTTGGTCATGTGTGTGAACCTTGATACCCAGTGAAGCACTGGATCAAGATATTTAGGGATCTTGATCTCAGATCAAACACTGATCAAGACACTGCCCAACAATCAATTAGAAACCATGCACTGTGATATAATTGTAATACATTTTTTTTGATATGTCACAAGCTACCCGAGTACTCAGCTCTTTTTTCCTTTATTTTATCGAACGAGCGAGATTCAAGCTTCCAACCTCAATATTACTTTACTGCCCATTTACCACTACATACAATATCTATTCAATTACACAGTCAATACCGGACAAATATTATTGTGAATGTCGTTTGTACCAATAATTTGTATCATGCATTATGCAAAACATTACCAACCATAACAGTCTTCCATGTTCTAGGTGCGAAAAATGTTCATTTGAGAAGTCATATAAAAAACTCACCCATTCCAAACACCTCGAAAACAATAAAACCCATGGTGCTGCGCCCCTCGGGATTCATTGTTATCTCTGTGTTTGGAACGGGTGATCAAACACTTACACTTGTTTTTTATATAATTTTATTACTTCAAACATTTTAATTTTTGGTTGAGAATTAATGTGTGCAAAACCCAGCAGTTTTTTTTATCACTTTTCCAAAATCATCAGAGTACTTATTAATTTTTCTTTGTGTTTGCTTGATGAATTATTAATGAGTTTGAAAAGTATCTTTCGTAGTCTGAATACAGAGTCCTGCTTTTTACCTGTTTCAAGACGGTTTGTGTAAGCATAAGGGGAAAAATTTGTGTATGATTTCACTTTACATACTTTAGCGAGATAAACACACTGGTATAAATTTATTGTACATGTACATGTACTTACCGATAGTAAAGTTTCAAGTTATTTCAAATTTCAGCAAAAATTAATGATGAAAAACCTTAGCCTTCTGATTCCATGGAATTTCAGTGAACGATTGTTCTTAGAAACTTCAGAGAATGAAGAACAAATATTTGTTCCATGAAACTTGGGGGTATTGCGGATGAAGAACACTGGCACGGTTTGTAAAACTTTAGTGAAATGAAGAATAATAACAGTTGCATTCACAGAAAACAAGGGAGCATTTGAATAAAACAAGCTGGGTTTGAATAAAATATTTGTCTGTGTTTGCATGTGTTTGGCCCAACACCTTGGTTTGTTTGTCTTCGTTTTGGGGTGAACATGAGTGGTCAAACACTAGACAGCTGATTTTGTGGAATGTTGTTTACTTGTGGCAGCGATACATTCAAAATATATTTGGGAAAGTGCTGTAATAAATGTGGAATCCAGATGAGAATGTGATTCAACTTTTTTTTGAATTTGTTTTGCCGGTTTGTGCTAAAAAACCATACATGTAAGCCAGCATTTCGAACGAGAATACTCGAGAGTGAACACTTTTGCAAGACCATGATGAAAACCACTTGCAAGTGGTGAGTGGCTATGAAACATTTAATGAATATTCTATCTTACACTATGCTGAAGTAAAAGGGTTGGAACGAGTGGAAATTTCACACATTACATGTGAGTGGAGGTTACAAGAATTTCGGACATTTCTATTGTATATTGGGACGAGTTTCTGTTGTCGACATGCATACCGGTAACTGTAGTTCACCTTAAAGATATTAGGTAATGTTAACAACATGTAAGAAAGTTTTAAAAATGTTCAGGGGCGACGCTAAGGGGGGCGGGTTTGGGGCACGAACAAACTCCCTTTTCAATCCCAAATCGCACACAGAGTCTCTTATATTTACAGTTAGTATCGTGATTCAGTTAACATTTTGTCAGGAGAGAGAGCCGCCAATATAAAGTGGTATTGTCGGCTCAGAATTACCATGCATGATTGGCTAAATGAGGCCGACTGATGGGTTTGCACCATCTCCTTGGGTTTGCACTAGAGTGGGTTTCTTGTTAGACATCACCTAACTCAAATCGATGATTTATTTTTACTTTGTTTCCTCCATTGCTTGTACCATTTATCCAAAAATCTAAATAACTGAAACAAGGAATGTTGTCATCATTGTTCCTCTGTCAATTCGTGGTTCAAACGTTTAACTCAAGGAACAAAAACATTAATGTTTAAAAGCTCAACAAATGTTGGAACTCCTGAACGATTTCAATTCATCGCTCTATCAGTAAGTGAAGCCAATTCACTGCTATGGGAACGCTTGCCAAGTATTGAGAATTTAACATTACATCGGCATTGCTTTCTCCCCATTTTATCTCCTTTATTTCCAAAAATCCTATAATTATAATCGTGATATAAAACTTATTGCGATTTTGAGCCACCAATACCACTTTATATTGGTGACATTGAGAGAAAATAATTATTATATTCTTCGTATTGGCCTTCGTTGCTTTGCGACTCCGGCCAATGCGGAATATATTTTCTCCCAACTAGCCACCAACACAAAGTGGTATTGGCGGCTCAAAATCGCAATAAGTTTATAAAGAATTCTTTGGACCTAAACCTCGGCCATTTCGAACACCCTTTCAAGAATCCTGGTGTTGTCCCTGATCATAGTTTCTTGTAATCATTTCTTTATAAACAGTCCCAGATTCTGTGCTTCATACAGTAGAATGTTTGCCAACTTTTCAGAAACATGGAAAGAGATCCAAATTCTTGTTTGCATTCCTTTACTCTTGTTTTTGGCATTCAGTCTGTAATGTCCAGAGCGGAGTAAGATAGGAAATGGAAGTTGTGCTTATTGTAGGCTGGCAGGCATCATGGGAAGGGAGAAAAAAAACTGGTGGTTCGTGAGCATTTATACTGAGCAAATAACTGAAGTAAATACTGCACAAATCTTGTGCATTTACCATAAGACTTACAATGTAGAATGTTACATTGGCGATGAGAATTTAAGTGACCCAATGGCTGAAATGCCAATGCCCGTATCACTGTGGGCAAGCTGTGCCAACTCGGCGAAGAATTGAAATTAAAACGATCCAGCAAAATATGCAGAAAAAGTAGAAGAATGGTACAAAGACACCAGCCTCCAGGCAGACTCGGTTGGACCCTGCTCTGGAGCAAAAACTAATTGCATAGATTCATGAAGGAGGCAGGCATACACCAACAAGAACACTCAAAGGCACCATAACAAAGGTTCGGGCACAATGTGCATTTAAACTGTCCATGGCAATTTTCAAACAGGGAACAAAGTCTGTAACCGAGTTGCTAAGGAGGTGGTTCAACTAGCTATGCAGTACCAGTTTGCCGAACGACCGTGTACGAAAGAATGAAAGATGTAATAATTTTCAGAATTGCTGATGTGCAGTTTGCCAAGAAGCCCTAGCCATGGACTTGGATTATACTGTGCTCATAAAATTACCAATACATGTATGCTATGAACAGTCACGGAAAGAAAGTGGAACTATCAAATCAAGTATTATGGACACAAAGTTATGTACAGACAGGACAACATTGATGACATAGTTGCACATGTGCTAGTAGGCAAATACTGCACTCGCAAACCAGCAGGTACAAAGCAAGAAAGCCACCATTGGAATAAATGCCCCAATTGCCCCTCTCTACTGGTTAGAGCCCTAGCAGAAGCCCAGATAAGTTACGACGACTACACCCTAGGATGCATGGCCGACAGCATACCACAAACCACGACAATATGATTAACTTACAGGGAATGGGTTCCATCCAGACTTTACAGGATCAGACACCACCACCCCAAGCCAGAGACAAACTGTAACCAAGAGGTTTCAGTAGCCGGTATAACAGCTAACATCAGAGCAGCAGGGATTCCACTTCAAACCATGAAAAACCAAGATGACCCAGTACCCACTGAAGAGCAGTGCCACAAAGATATAAAGCAAGGAATCCACTGTTGGAATAAATGCCCCAGACCACATGGATCCAGTAAATGACCAGCCATTGGAGAAACATGTGTCGTGTGAAAGAAAAATAACCACTTCGCTGGGTGAACAGCCTGTAAGTCAAGGGACATGGTTAGTGTCTTAGCAGAAGTCCAGACAGAAGAGAACTACAGTTATGAAGACAAAACCTTGGGATGCATTGCCATCGTGGAAATTGGCCAACTGCATACACTTACGGTAATTCAAATATGGCCGCTACTACATGCAGTCAAGGTTAGTCAGTCCTCTGTCACATCAGCTAGCTCGATGATACCTAAATTCACTTTCTTTTCATTTTGTAGTTGTTGAGATTACAACATCCGTACAAATTGAAAACACTGACATTTCACAGGAAAACCCTCCAATCCTGGTCTGACTAACATCGATTTCATGTAATTTTGGCGCAGCTCTCTGACATGGTGGCCCGATTATGATTTGCGCCCCAACTGAGGTGGTCTCTATTTCTGAACAATAGTAATTATGTAAATCAGCATTGCCAAGCAATTCGATATGTATTAAATATGTAATGATGGATTTCGTGAATAGAACGACGATGAGGCGATGCATGGAGTTCCTTTGTTTGTCAGCTGCAACGCATACATGTTTTAGAACGAGCCATGTGTTTATAGAATTGTCAGAATTCAGCAAGCATCCGATCGAACTGACGCGCGCGGATCAACAACATAAATTTCTTTACTTTCTTGTTATAATCAAAAATAGTAAATTCTTAGTTGCGTGTATTTTATGCACTTGTAACTATCTGTGTATCAAAATTATGAAGATAAAGAATTCATCTTGTGGTCAGAAGTTGTTCATAAACCCAAGTTATTTCAGCAGTGGAAAGCATTCCATTTTCATTTTCGTTTTCATTTGTAACTCGTGCTTGGATTTTTATTAAATTTTTTTCAGTCCACTGTTGATATCAGAACTCCAACGTAATAAGTCAGACTCCTGGCAATTTTCATACATTTGCTTCTAGTTCACAATTCACACTAATTTGTTAAAAGATGCTTATTGTATAAACACAATAGTGATCATTAAACGAAAGCCGCAAAACCTCATTTGCTTTCTCGCATTTGTAATTCCAATGAGTTAAGTTGCTTGGCAACTGTGGTGGCATCCCCACAGCCATGGGGTTGTTTGAATATATGAATTTTTAATAGGGACCAACTCTGTTGGGGCACAATTGGTGGTGGGGCATATTCAGATTCAGTGTATGGAACAAACCACAACAACATGGTAAACCTACAGATCAACAGCAGCCCACTGGAGCTATATATATATTTGTAGACTCAGGGTGTAAAAAGACTGATTTCACAGTGGCTGTACATCAAGGACATGGGTTCCGTCTAGACTTCCTCGACAAGGACCATCAGGACCTTCATGCACGTCTAAGGAGAGATAGCACTGACCCTACAGTCCAAAAATAACACAAGACATGAAACAGCTATCTATGTTGTAGTGAAACGCCAAGCGGAACCCCTATTTGGGGATGATGACGCCAAAGCGCTAGGAATCCTGATTATCAACCAAGGCAGACACCACCATCCCAAACCAGAGAAAAACTGTAACCAAGATGTTCATAACAGCTCACATCAGGGATTCCACTACAAACCCATAAAGACCAAGATGACCCAGTACCCCCTAAAGAACAGTACCACATTGACCAACTACTAGACAAACACAGGGCAGTATTCTTGGGGATTGGCCTCCTGAAAGGTGGGGAAAGTTCACTTCCAGATTGACCACATGGTTCCACCTGTCGCAGGTCCTACTGCCCCACACTACTGGTATGGTAGTTAGTAGTGTGTTGGGCTAATTGTCAATCCTTGCAGCCAGTTAGCTGAATTGCGAATGACACAGCTCATGAGGTCGAACCGAAAACATGTACAAGATGCATTAGGCATCCACAACCACAGAACTGTTCCATGACAGAGTCAAGGCAGCACTCGAGGGGGGGGGGGGAGCTTGCAGGCTGCATTTCCATTCAAGGCAACATCTTAGTGTGGGGCAACACACCTAAGGAACACGAAAACTTGATAACTGCCTCACCTGCCTGAAGGAGAGAGGGCTCACCCTCCACCGTGAGAAATGCACCTTGGGTTTGGCACAATCTTCTCCAAGTCTGGAATGCTGACTGATCCTGAACCATCAGAAAAGCAGGGCTTCCACAAAACTCTGATGAAGAAAGAGCTTCCTTCAAGCCTGTCAGTTCAATGCCATGTTTATGTTTGACACAGCGAGTATGTGTACCTAGACTACTCAACCCCTGCAAAACCTGACAAGGAAGAATGTCAGATTTGTGTGGTGCCCTGAATATGAAATGCCTACAAGGAGATCATCAACACAGTGACACGGCCCTGCGGCCGTTTAATGTCGAGCGCAAGACCATCCACGTGACAGATGCAGTAGGGATGGCATCAAGTTTGTTCTAGGACCAAGAGAAAGTCTTCTGGATCTCCATTGACTACACCAGCTGAGCACTCGGACAATGCGAACACAACTACACTGAGACAGAGCAAGTCCCTTGAACAGTCCTGGGGGGCCAGTTTGATTGATACACAGTCCACCAACACCTGCTACCAATCTACAATGGCAACAAGAAAGGTAATTCAAGAGTAGAGCAACAGCAACTAAGTGCAGGGATTTCAGTACACAGTAAGATACCTTCCAGGCAAGCACAATCCATGCGACTACCAGTTCTGCCACCCCCTGCCACTCTCAAGCTACACCAAACAGCAACTCGCCGATATGGTAATCTACAATGGTGACGAACTCTGCATCAGCAGAATTGTAACAGATGACTTACCTGATGGAACCAAGCAATGACCAGCAGACACTTATTAAATGCATTGACAAAGAGCATATCACAAATGAACCATACCTGAAAGACTACAAACACATGTTCCATGAGTTCGCCTACTTCCATGTCATCCTACACAGAAGCAGGCTGCTTGTCGTTATATCCCAGATGCAGAGTTGACAACTGGCTTAGGGATCCTGAGACAACACATCATATATATGGTCCACGAAGGCCACCAAGGAATGGTGAAATGTAGACATCTGCTTTAATTTGAGCCAAAGTTTGGTTTTCCACACCTCAATAGAATGGTGGAGATGTGAGCTAAAAGTTGCCTTGCCTGCCAGCTTGCCACACTACACCTCACAAGATGCCGTCAAGCCAACCACACTGCCAGAACACCCTTGGCAACTTCTTGACATGGACTTTTGTGGACCACTACTTGATGGGGAACATTTCCTGGTAATGATCAACAACTATTCAAGATACACAAAAGTGGAGTTTGTGAACAGTAAAAGTGCCGGAGCTGTCATACCACATACAGACTGAGTCTTTGCAACACACAGATTCCTGGAGTCAGTCAAGATAGATGAGGGATCACCATTCAGTGAGATCAGTAGTCACGAATACCAAATTTACATGCACTGGGCAAGTGTCAGGACCATCGCAGCTTTCCCTGAGGATGCAGAAGCTAATGGACTGGCTGTGAACTTTATGAAGGCAATTAGTAAAATCTGGCACATTGCTCAAATTGAAGGAAACAATAGCAAACAAGAAATCTACAAATTCCTACGGCACTGCAGGGCCACCTCACACACCATGACAGGCAAAGTGCCGGCAGAAGTTCTCTTTAACCGCAAGTTTACGGTGAGGCTTCCACAACTACAAATACCTTCACAGGACACCCAGCTCTGTCAACGACACCAGAATGCTACAGCTACATTTATCATAGACTTAGACAAGTTCAGCTAATTTCAGAACACATAATCTAGGATTCTTGGACCAGACTCTAACATGGCTGTTCTGTTCACATTACTACTTATGTCAAACTATTACAATTTCAGGAAATATATTTCGCTGCACAAAGAAAAGATTGATAGGGTTGACAACATCATTATCCACATATAATTGCATGTATTACTCTCTCTAAGCCACACTGAATGCGCTATTGCCTGGAATTCTAGTTTCCATATATGGGCAATGATGGCATCATCAACCAGACCGATCTTTTATCTGCCCAGCTAGAATCATAAGCCCCTGAGATAAGTATCAATGCATAAAACTTTCTCTAATTTTCCTTAGAAACCTAGCTTTTCGTTTTACTTGGTGCGCACTTAAATATAATGTTCGCCAACTTTTTAAAGACATGGAAAGAGATCAAAATCCTTGCTCATGTTCCTGCACATAGTTTTTGGCATTAAATTAGTTGTGTTGTGGAATGTTCAGCAATTCTTGTTTATCCACGGAGAAGCAGGGGCAGTCCATGTTCTAGTCTCTCAACAGACTGCCTCTGGGTACACATACTAAATCGAGCAAAACTGCAAGTGGCATTTGATACTCCCTCACAAAAAGAAAGGATTCACTTTACTAATTTGGAGTTACTTTAGGGCCCACTTACATGTACATGTAGAATTTCAGTCCGGGTGGCTGGAAGGGCTGAGGTTTTGTTGCATTCACATGACAAATTTCAGTCAGGTACAATTTAATTCAGTTTTCCAAAGAGGATTGACGCCATCTTATTTCACTGAAACACAATCACCATGCATGCCCAAGATCAGTTTCAGTTCAGCTTGTTAATATTGGGATATATCAGCTCATTTAGCCAGGCTGAAAATGCCAGCCCAGTTAATAATAATAATAATAATGGTTTATTCATGCCTATTGCAGTTAGCTCACACCAGGCTGGAAATATCAGACCAGACTGAATTTTTCCCTGGGCTGAGAGTTTTCATGTAATCACAAACTTTTTTAAAAGGATAATTATATTCATGAATGCGGGCTGAAATTTGCCATGTACATGTAATTAGCCATGTAATTAGGGACTGGGTCCGAGTTTTCATAGTTAATCTAATTAAGAAATGAACCTGTCACAAGAATGGTAACATCAAAATTAGAACGTTTACCAAGTTTAGCAGAGTTTGGCTTAATAATAACCGCCGTGTGGTGAACTTTCCAAAATTGCTAAAATAAGAGACTTCAGTAAGGTTTGGAGGGTCATACTGTCAGGGTTCGTACGGGTCATGGAAAACCTGGAAAGTCATGGAATTTTGGAATTTCATTTTCCAGGCCTGGAAAGTCATGGAATTTTAGTTTGGGTCATGGAAAATCATGGAAAACAAAGTTCAGCGTGCAGAAGTACTTGTGAGATTAGTTGGGGTTTTTATGCATACAAAATTAGAACTTTGAGTGTACAAATTAATGCTTTATTTCTCAAAGTACCACTTGTTTTGCTTGTTGAATTTGGTTACTGTGCTAGTGCGCTGGAAAATATCTCAAACCAAGAAGAGTTTTTTACAATTTCGAACAACATTGGTGAACATTAGGTCATGGAAAATACTAAAAGGTCATGGAAAAAGTCATGGAAAGTCATGCATGGAATTTCAAAAGCCCCAAAGAATACGAACCCTGAATATATATTGTTATAATGATTGTATCATTGGGGATTTGGTCTGTGGAGCATCACCTGTAAACTCGAACCTTTCACTGCTGTGCGACAGTGACATTCTAGAAGGAATTAGGAATTAAATATTTCTTTGCTGTTGAAGGGGAATGATAGATGTAATTAACTTGACATTTTTTAGCGACACAATCGTTCTTTAACATATAATTATCTAGATGCATAGTCTTCCATAATATTATTTTTCTATGTTCCAAGGTGACCAAGATGGTAGAGCATGCTCAGGCCCAGCCTAAAGACAGCCTTGTTCCTCTCATCTTCAGTGGCATACTGGGAAGGCTTGTTGCCATTGTAACACAGGACCACAAGCTTGCAGTATGTGAACATGTGTTTCTCTTGGTACAGAGTGAGCTTCAGAAGTACAGATCATCGGAGGTGAGAAGTAGACTTTGTTCTCTATTGTTTGAAATAATTTTATACACAATGAACTATGTACATGTAACTGCAAGCAAATTTATCTTGAGCTGACAGTTTGTTAGTGTTCATCAGAAGTTGGAGAAAGTAGTTTTAGGATTACAAAATAGTTATTATACTAGTCTGACTATTAATTATCAGGACTTTCTTCCAACCAATCAATCTTTCTTTTAATTGTTATCATTTACATTATTGTTCCAGTATGTGTAATTTGTGATGAAATAGCTACTAGTAATAAATAATAGGTATGTTTATTGTGTCAGTAAGAGTCCATTCTTGCCCCTTAGTCCCTCAGTTGCAGTGATGACGAGATGGCTAAGATGAGAGTTGTCCCCATGCATCTAATCACCACCCTTGTCCCTTAATTAGTCCCTCAGTTGCAGTGATGATGAGATATCTGAGATGGGAGTTGTCTCCATGCATCTAATGACCACCCTTGCCCCTTAGTCCCTCAGTTACAGTGATGACGAGACATCTGAGATGGGAGTTGTCCCCATGCATCTAATGACCACCCTTGCCCCTTAGTCCCTCAGTTACAGTGATGACGGGACATCTGAGATGGGAGTTGTCCCCATGCATCTAATGACCACCCTTGTCCCTTAGTCCCTCAGTTGCAGTGATGACGAGACATCTAAGATGGGAGTTGTCCCCATGCATCTAATGACCACCCTTGTCC
>JAOBYG010136205.1:0-10790 GCA_025403545.1 Epizoanthus stellaris
GTTTTTCTTATGGATTTTCATATGATAAAAAGAAACTTACATGGCTGTTTGAAGATACGGCTTTTATCTTCTCGTGTTGAATTTTGCAACACACTCGTTCGCTGCACTCACTCGTGTGTTACTACGTTCGATACTCGCAGATAAAAGCTGTATCTTCGCACAGCCATGTAAGATCCTCTATATCTGAATCGTGTGTAATGTTGTTGTTCAAACATTTTTACTATTTTTAATATAGAACCAATAATTATTGTATGACAGTGTTCACTTGGCATGGAGTTTCACAACCCAAATGTTGCTGCAGAGATGGCACAGATATTAAAACATTATCAAGCCGAGTATGTACCATGTTTTGCTGGTTTGGAAAAGGCTGTACTGGCAAGTGTTCCAGTTCATGGGGATCAGCTCTTTGAAGAACGAGCAAGAAATGTCCAGTGGACATTCAGAGATGGAATTGATAAGCATGATAGACTGGAGGGTCTTGCTCCTGAACATGCAGATTGGCATGCGAAGGTCACTTTGTACAAGGTATTTTAAAACATTTCATGTTATTATGTAATGCCCAAATGAGCAAATTTGTTTTGCCATTAGGTCTTGTTCTCAATAGGGAAGTCTGTTTTTTGGTCTTGAGAATAAAAGAAGTGATAAAATAGCAAATGTTTGAATATGAACTGCCTAATTCCCATAACCAGTTTTGCAAGAAATGTATAAAGAACGTAAGGAGAATTTAGCAGTACAGCGTTTGGTATGTCTGTGGCTGAAAAAAAGACTATGAATAATTTTGCTTAGCTTTTATTCCTTTCATGTTTTCAGACTGAATTTGCCACATTTGTGAAAGACCAATCTGCAGCAGAGGTCGGTACTTCCAGAGCCAGTATGAACCGTTGTGGAAAGACCAATGCAGCAAAGGGGGTCCATAATCACTACAACGAGTACAAAGACTTTCATATGCGAGAGATAGAGGCCCACATCTGTGCATCATTCATGGACATGTGTGGAATGTCAACAGTGGATGGTAACTGTTACTTTACATCTGTTTTCTGTTTGCCCTTGGACTGTAGTTAATATACACATTGTTAATAAATACATTTCAGCAGCATATTGACTCTTAGCTGCACTAGCCTGTGTAGCAAGCGCAAAGGGGAGGGGAGAGGGGAGGAAGAGAAAGAAAAACAAGGGAAAAAGAAGAGGGGGAATGGCCTCATTTTTCTTTCTCCTCCCCCCCCCCCCTCTCCCCTCCCATTTGCGCTTGCTACACAGGCTAGGAGTGTTGTGCTGTGTTGTGTTGTGTTGGTGTACATCATAGGTTGATAATTGTTTGTGTTCTTGCTAATGCTCCACTTTTGCTTTGCCCTTTTTCTGTCACAAAGTTTTAAATGAAAACTGCTCTTCTGTAGACTCCCCTTCCTGTAGTCTGCCTGGTGAATGTGCTGGGAAAGAGGAAAGGGCCAACTGGTTGCTTGGTCTATGTAAAACTCATGTTGAGAAATATGTACTGCAAAGTGACATATCTAGCCTGGTGGAACAAACTGATGAACTAGACAGATGTTCTCAAGAGCAATACCATTGCCGCTTTGAAGGCTGTGACAAGACATGTGCATTTCATTCAAGAAGAGTCAGGTAAAAGGAACATAACACACACAATGTTTTGGGGTTGCACATTATTCCTTTTGACATTAGCCCCTTATAGTTAGGCCCAGGTAGGGTGGCTGTCCATGTCTCCCATCTGAATTTCAAATCGCAAACTGTCAATATTGCATCCACTGTCAAAATTTACTATTAGATATGTTGTCCACAAAATTTTGTGTAATTGAGCAGTTAATATAAAAATTGCCATCACTTAATGAGTCTCTTGCATTTACAGTTGGAATGGTCTGGCAAACATTTAGAAAGGCCTTTATTAGTCAAGGTCTTTATAATTTGATATTATTTTTTGACAAGCTAAATAGGGCTCGACAAACAAATTGATTTTGTGCCACTTTTTCCACAGGCATGAATTAACCAAACACAATTTGAAACTTCAACTGTACTCAAATGATGAGAGGGACCAGTTTGGATACTATTATTGTAGAAACAATTGTGGACTGGTCTTTTCAACAGCATCTACACGAAACAGGTTTGTAAACATAGATATAATAAGCATAATACCAAGTGCCAAAGGAATCGTGTCCCGAAGTCTACGTTTTTGCACAATGCTCTCTCTTCTCTTATGATAGACAGATCTCAGACTCAAGTCTCTGGCTCAGATTTTATAACACACATCTCAGTGTCTCAGCAATTCTCGGATTTTATCATTTGACACCCCTATCTTGCAGTAATTAACGAAATGTATGAGCTCCCATCATGCTTTGAGAGCTGGTTATTGTGCTTTGCAGATGTCAACCTTTTTTTAATAGCTGTGTACCCCACAATTATAATATGCATAACTTTAATCTCAATCTAGCCAGTGCAAGGTTAATGAAGATCATGCCTTGAATTTTGTAGAAATTATAATTGTGATAATTATGAAGGCTGTTTACAAAACCCATTTCATTATTTCTCAATATTCATAGACATGAAAGGAAAGACCACCCAGATTTCAGTGTACTAGAAAGACCAACAGAAGAATCCAAAGAGAATGATAGAGAAGACTACATTTACAACTACCACCAGTCCAAGATGACATTTGGCTTGACCTTAATGGCATTTGAAGATGCAATAAAGGAAGGCGATGGCCAGCGCTTGTTCGAAATTTACAAGCTTCTTTTACTACTTTATAAAGCAAATGGTCATACAAAGTATGCATCTGCAACTCTGCTTCATCTCACAAAGATTAGTGCAATTTTGCCCGCATTTGAAGCGCACAGACTTAAGTGGAACAGGTTTATAAATACACATGGGGGTAAAGGGTGCAACATTCCTCTGGATTTAAAGAAGGAACAACAGAACAAGCTTCTGAAAACAATGTGGCGAGCTCTTGGTCCTAATTTAAATGAGACCAATGCTGCACGCCTTGCAGGTACTCTTGACTCAGTCGAGGTTATCTTAAACAGTGTTGACACTGACTGCAGTCTGACAAGAAAAACTGCGTATCGCTCAGTTGCAAAGAAAGAGGAAGCAGTTAAACAGATCACAGAGGATTTGATGACCAAGAAAGTCTTTAGCTATGTCAGGGGTAGAGATGGCTATCCTTCGTTTCCAAAGTTTTCGTCAAACTTGTTGTTTCGCCTAGACTACAGGGACTTGCATGAATGGATGAAGGAAAAAATTGAAACTTGGGGTTCTATTTATGAAAATAATTAGTTGGACCTGACACTCAGTTTACTATTTTGCCAGTTGTAAATAATCATTCAGTTACCAAATTATGTAAACAAGCATTCATTCTGTAAATATTGCTAACTGCCAATGAGCATGGAGTCCAATAGAAGCAGTGAATGCAATAAGCTGTGAGGATGACTGGTATGCATCATTTGAGGAACTGATCCAAAACATGCGATGGCAGCTAATAAAGTTATTTTCGCTTGATTGTACAAGTAGCACAAGTTCATGGAACTTTGAAGTTAATCAAAGACAGGAAAACTGTTGATCAGAAAGCTCTTGTATTATTCTTAGTTGCATAGTTTCAAAGTAATTGCAAGTGGTAATTTAAGTTGTATACTACATGTTACTCTGACTTTCCCAGGGTTTTCAATATGTTTTCACATAGCCGGCACCTTCTGCAAAGTAGCCGGGAAAATAACATCAACATCACCCCATTTCATAATATTTTCAATAGAGATTCCTACTTTGTCTTCATAAAGTAGCCGGCACAAATGACTAGAGTAGATGACACTCTTATTGAAAACCCTGCTTTCCACTGTTTAATATATAAACAGGGGAGCATTCACAATTCATATAGTGAAGCAACTACAGTATGTAAATTTTGAGGGGGAGGGCACTCATTTTCTCCTGTATCAGTTATAGGGTGGCTATTGTATTTCCAAATCAACTGCTCAAAATGGGTGGGGGATTTCAAAAATATGTATACACGAAGGGTCAACTACACAATTTTATGATGAACAGCAAAAATGATAATTTATTTTAATGATAGACTCAGAATGTACAAAAAATCATAGAGGACACATAATTATTTTCAAAAATTTCTGGGAAGCATGTCACATGGACCTATGACAAACATGACACCACAGCTATTAAAAGCCCTTAGAAGATAATTTTTAAAATAGCAACTCCCCTTGGGGCTTTTCAGTAACTATTTACACTGGTTTATAAAAACTTAATTAAATGGTACATACTATCTACTGTAAAATGTTCAACCAGCCTAAATGCTCTTGATGGCCAGAAAGGAATTGGTTCTGCACAAACATGAAGAGTTCATTCAGGTTTAAGGGGGTCACTTAAAACTTGTAGAGGAGGCATGGTAATTCAAAAAGCTAGAATCGACACAGCCCTCCCACTAGATAAATTGTAAATGCTCCCCATCAAATCTCAGCAGTAAGGGAGCAGAGTAAAGATATGTTCAGACAGGCACATACTTTTCCAGTGTCACATTACCTGTAATACATACATGAAGTATTAATATATTAAAGACTTACTGGCAGTTATTACATCAAAAGAGTATCATCATCCAATTCTTCTTCATCACTTTCTGGGCATGTATTGTCTGTCAAATCAACACTGTTTAAAAACTCTTGGAAGCAAGTTACACTTTCTACAGCACTGCATACATGTAAGCTAGCTTGCATTAATACATCCATTGTTTCATCAAAGTTTGGGATGTCGAGAAAAACGTCCTGAACAACCTCCAGTACCAGCAGTGCATGATCCACAGAGAACACTGGACAGGACTCCATTATATTGGCAACTGTAAAAATTATTGAGCAATTCTTGACAACATCTTCTATTAATTGGCTTGAAAATCCATGACTTGAAAAACTATCAAGCATTGCAATTCTTCTTTTTGTCATTTTCTGCCAAACTTCCTTCAGGGCATCTCTCAAGTCACAGCGGTCTTCTTCACTCACTGGTCGTGACAAGTTTAATATTTCTGTCTCTTCAGAGGTAATGCCCTTTGATAAGGACTCAAATGGTTGTTTTTCTGCATTGCAGTCTGTTCCAGCTCACTTGCATGTTGCTGAACAAGAACTACAGCAACTGTGAAGTGGTTATCTAGATTTAATGTCTGGGTCAAATGCCTTGTAAGTTGTCACACGTAAACAGCCTTCTGCCCTTACAAAATCTTTGATGTCCAGCTCACACTGGCTCAGTTGCTGACCATGTTAGATAATAATCGAGTGGCTTTGTAGGCCGTCTCTCCCTGCTCGACCAATCTCTTGATGTTGATCCAACAAATTACGAGCTGGTCCCCAGTTAATAATATACTTTATGTCTGGGAAATTGACTCCCATGCTTAGGGCAGTTGAGGAAACAGCAACTCTTATCTTCGCATTCCCCTTCAACGATTGAGCTACTCTATCTTTATTATGTCCCCATGATGATGAATGATATATGCCTATCAAGCAGTCGGCAGAGTCTCTAGAGTCTTGGGGACAATATGCTGCACTTCCCAGTTTCATCATAAGATAATTGGTAACATATGCGATCTCATTCATTGTATTGCAAAAGATAATACATTTTGGTGTGGACGTTGCACGTGTTTGCACAGAGCCAACAAGCCATTTCAGCTCTGATAACAGTTCCTCCTTTTTCGCTTTCACAATACAAAATCTGACGTTTTCTCTGTTTGGGCTGATTCTTATAATTAATGGTTCTGTCAGATTCAGACGAGAAGATATTATCGCCAGTGTACTGTCATCAGCGGTTCCTGTAAGAGCAGCATATGGTGTTCCTATGGGAATATTTAGAAATGGCATGTAAACACAAATGCAATGTTTAAGTATCCATAACAGGAGGGTTGGGGCAAACAACTTAAACTTTTAAATTAAAAATTGTTCGATCCATATACAGGGACTGCGGAGCGTATTCTTGATTGGGGGGGGGCTATCTAAACTATTTTGTGGGCAAAGAAATATTTTTCTTATGTACGGCAAAATTATTGGGGGGCTAAAGCCCCTTCAACCCCATGCTCCGCGGTCCCTGATATATTGTTCACCAATTTCAGTTTTTAAAGGCTTTTTAAATACTAAAATGTAAGCTGAAAAGGTTAAAGTCTGCTCAAATCATTTTGAAGATTTGTATCTACAGTGATGGGGCTACAGTGATGAGCCTATGCCCTTTGTAGATTAACATATTATAATTAGAATTTCCTTGGAATCATGCATGCCCCTGCTGTACTGGACCCTAAAACTCTTTCCTATGGGTTTGTAAGTAAACATTCAATTTAAAATCATCTCATAAACATTAAGGTATAAATCAGAAGAAATCTCATATTCTAATGCAAAATAATACTGGCAGTTTAAAGTCAAAGTGTTCTGCTCATATTTTATCATCTTTAAAATCAGTAAATACTATTAAAATCCTTGAAGAAACAAAAATAATTTTGCAAGTAAGCCTTCTTACCTTCCTTGAGAAACGATCGCAGCATAGCAAGGTCCCCAAATGCAGACCGGAACGGAACTTCTGTTTTTCCTCTTAGTCTTTTCCCTCTGGAATCTTTTGTTGCATTCCTCGACCTTCAATTAACAAACAACAAACCTTATTTAATACTTATACAAAGCTGAAACGCTACATGTACCATGCCATTCCTCACAAACATTTTGAAGATTAATAGATTATAGTAGATTATAGTTACCTCAGTCCGGTCCAAGTCTCTACAGTATGAGACTCATCAACCACACACGCTACCAGATTCTTGTTGAATGGAGCATTTTTGTCTTTCAAGACATTGAGGAATTTTTTATGTGTGGCTGCCTCTGGAGATGCGTATACTACTAACACGTTTCCAGCCCGTATTGCATCCAAATTCTCAAGGTTATCCACCAGACTGCAAGCAGATAAGCCCATGGACATAACTGCTGCTATCGGATCATCGATAATACTCGTCAACGGAGTAATAACCAGTAGTGTTGTTCGATGGTCAGACTCTTCTTTGATTTTTTTTCGTTGCACCACGAAAACCAACAGCTGAAATATAAGCAAAACTGCCACCAGATCTTTTCCATCGAACAGCTGCTTCAAGCCTTTCCATTGCTCTGGCTTTATCACAAAATCAAAACCATTTCATTTCAAAATATTGAGAGCTTCCTCAAGACACGCTTTGAATAATTTGTCAGCCATCTTGAAAAATATTCACTTCTAGCCATGTGATCGCGTCTCGACCATTGGCAATTTTACATTCGCCAAATGAATGTAAAATTTATAATGCCAAGCGTCTCGTGGGGCTTTTATTGCAAGCGCTCCCTTCCCTCTCTCTCCCCATTCCCCCTCTTCTTTTTCCTTCGTTTTTCTTTCTCCCTCCCTCTCCCCTCCCCTTTGCACTTGCTACGCAGTCTAGATTTGAGTTGATGCATCTGTGTTTGTTTAGTTACTTTAAGGTAGTTTGGCCAAGTATGGTTATTCATAGCTTTATGTTGAAGAATTAGCAGCCAGATCTTGATAGACATCGTGAGCATAACAAAATGATGTTTCAAAATAATTATATTTCTTCTTCAAAGATTGTCAGCAAAATATCCGTCACTAAACTGAACAAACGCTACTACAGACAAGATAATCAATTAAACTTGTGTTGTTTCGATTGCCCATAACAACGTACTTACCGATAGTGGGGGGAATGGGAATTTGTGGAGCAACAATCTTCCATTGTGCGAAACGCCATCTTGAAGCTACAAAGCCCAGCTGATGTTTTATCGGCAACAAAAAATCTTGACTCGTCGCGTTGGCTAGTGTGTGGCGAATTCCGACAAGAAATCGGCTGATGTTACAACGTCTGGACCTGCAGCCCAATAAATCTGCAGTTTCCTGACTAAAACTGGACTAGTGTATGGCGGGCTTAAGGTTTAATATCAACTGACTAGTTTAAATAACAGTTTACAAAAAGTGAACCTGGAGATAGCAGCTACACTTAAAGCAATTGAATGCCACAAAAGTGGTGAATTTAAGAGAATTGTGTTTGATATAACCCGAGTTTCACAGATCCAGTCTTTTAGATCTATAGAAGGTTTGGCCTAACCCAGTTTTATGCTAAATGGTTCACTGAACTCAGTTCTCAAAACAATCTTAAAAAACAACCAACACAGACTGAGAAAAATCCGTTTGGGCAAATTTCCTTATTTGGCAGTGAATTTGATTGACAGCTGCCAAGTTTTAATAAATAGTTATTAAGTATGACAAAGAACAGAATTATCCCAGCGTGGCATATAGAACTCATTTCTGAAAGCAGATCTGAAAAAGAGCTAATAACAAGCTTTAATTATTGAGCTCACTCATAAATTATATAATTCTGCCAATTCAGATTTTGTTTATTTGAATTTTCTAACGTAACTCAGTTTAGCTGCAGAAGCTCTTGAAAAAGGTTCATTTCGAGTCGTTTTAAATTGTCAAAATTGGTCACAAGACCATTTTCAACCAATCAGAACGCTCCAAATCCAAAACCGGCTAATTTTCAAGTGTTTAATATATCTTCAAAACCACAAATGCTGTCATTCTGAAATTTTGGATTTCAAAATCAGACACTATGTTCTCTAGAAAAAGACAATAATAACACAAAATACAAGAAAACATTTAACTGGTGCTAGTACCTTAATAAAACCAAGTTTCGTGTCTTGTCTCAACACTGTATCAGTATTGGTTCAAATAGTAGTATAAATTGGAGTCAATGCCAGCTTGTCTGAAAATATGTAATTCCGACCAGAGCCCGATCACATACTTGGTCAATATCTAACACATGCAGGACCAATCTTCTTCCACAAAGCCCAGGTTCTTTTAGGCCTGTGGTGTGAATCCGTCTGAGGTCAGGCTACTGGGATAGGGAACAAGACTGCTTTCAAGGTTTCCATTCATCAGGATGATTCCCTCACTAAAATATAATCACTCACCATGCACGACGTGGCTGTGTAAATAAATGTGAAGTGCCACAAACGTACTTGCCCTTACAAAAAAATTGACTATCTAAAATAAAATGTGGCAACCTCTTGATGCAAAATCACAAAACTTTTCCATGACCTGGACCACAAGGTTTTCCCGGACTGTTTTCCCTTTTTCCTAATCTTGAATTATCCGAAAATCAACTTTCATTCTACTTGCAATCCGAAAACTTATCTAATAATCAATGTAATTTTAAAGGCTCTTGTTCAAAACAAAAACACGAGAACGGGACCATGACATCATGAGATCACGAGATCATGTTTGCTCTTTTCAGTACCCTCACAATTTGTTGGTAAAAGAGAACCTCAAGGCTTAACTATAGTGCCCTTGGCTACTAAGTACGGCAGGTGGGTTGGTAACAAGCAAAAAGGTTAATTTTCAGCAATGTGTTTCAACTTCTTCACGTTTTACTTCTTCTGGCTATCTTTTTCTCTTATTTTCCTCTTCTTTCTGTTTTTGCTCTCGCTTCCACTTTTACGTAATAAAGAGTATTAGTTAGTAAATAATCATTAAAGTGGGACATTCCTATACAAACATTGTATGGTAAATATGATGCAATGCAATGTGATACAATGCAATATTTTGCAATGCATATTCTTGAACATTCAACAAAAGTACAATTTTAGAAAATAAAGGATGAAAACGTTCCTTGCCACAGTTTGAAAATCGTGCACAATGTAATTAAATCCATTGACATTAACCACCTTCGGGCTCTGCAGATAAACGTTTTTGCTACTAAAGGTTTAAAATAAGATACTTACACTAGCAATAAGCATTATCTTTTCACTCCTCTCCATTACATCACAACACTTTATGGGTTGCGCATGGAGATGGCGTTGTAACACAAAATAAAGTGGCTGATCCGTATTTCTTCCAAGCCATAGATATGCTTCCTGAAAATAAATTTCAGTTCCTATTACAAATATTTATCATTAGATCAATGAGCTTTACATGACACATTGAAACCACTGCAAATTAATGATTTTTTACTAGTTATACAATAAACAGTATTATTAGGCCAGAAAATAGAGGATGAAAACGACTCTGAAAAACATTTTTGTCCAACTCAATATTTAAGTTAGGAACAAGGAAAATTAGGCTACTTTGTGATCATATTTCTATCAAAAACTAAAGATCAGAGATCAGAAAAATTTAAAAAAAATTGAGAACAGATTAGGTAATGATTGAAAAACAATAACTCAATAATAAGAACTGGAAATAATTATGTAATTTTAACTGTTTAAACACATGTCACAACATACCATACTGCGTCATGTATACTCTGTAGGTTTTCTTAGGTTTCAGTTTAATTTATCGTTGATTTAGAAGCATAGAGTTAAGTGTGTGGCTTGCATGTGAGATCTTTCAATTTGAAAGTGTTTTTAACATTCTAAAAGACTTCAAAACACCTCTGAAACAGATACAAAGTAAAGATTGGATAATGAAATACTAAAATGGTATCTGTTGTTGGTTTCTTGATCATCACTGACTATAGGCATGAATCCAAAACAAATCCTGCATTATATGGAAGAGCTTTCCCTTCAGACTCTGTCAGTATTTCTGGGACTTTTTATATTAATTACCTTGCAACAGATAAAATAACTTGAAAATGTTTTTCTTTACAGTTCATTGTTATCCAAGGAGGATTGAAAGGATGCCCCATGATGCTCCATTCTGGACTATATAAGTGACTGGCTTAGGCGCGTGACCAGCTCATTTTCAAATGGATTCCGTGCGGTTAACAGCTTCGAGTGCATGCGCGTCGCAACAAACCG
>JAOBYG010136316.1:0-10790 GCA_025403545.1 Epizoanthus stellaris
GGGCTTGCCCTGGAGGAAATCTGCGCTTTCCCGATCGGCCATCAGCTCACCCGGTTGGCGACAGATGAATAGACCATACTCGCGAATGCGCTCGAGCAGCGTCGCCGCTTGCGATGGCGGAAAGCCTTGAGGTTGAATCGCCACCGGCGGCACCAGAAGAGGCCGCGGATGGCCACGGCGAAAGAGCATCAAGGCCGGCACCGTGCCGCCCAACTCCTGAGGCGTCAAGATCATCATGCCGACCAGATCCGAATAGGCGAAAGCGCCCAGAGCCTCGGGCTGGAAAGACAATCCACCTTGGACGGCGAACATCGCGCCGACGCGTTTAGGTTGATAGGCGGGCAGGCTACCGCCATAGACCGGGTTGAATATTTTGACTTTCAAGGGCGGCTCAAAGTCCGGACACGACGCGATTGCGGCCGGCATTTTTCGCTTCGTAGAGTCGATCATCGGCAACCTTGATCAACTCCAGCGCCGCTTCCTTCTCATCGCTCGAGGCGACACCGAGACTGATCGTGACGCGTAATTTCACACCATCGAAGGTGAAAGTGGCGGCTTCGATCAAGCCGCGAATTTCGTCCGCCAGCTGGGCGCCCGAGTCGCGCTCGGTCTCGGCCAGCACCAGAGCGAATTCCTCGCCGCCATAGCGCGCGAAAAGATCCTCCCGACGCACCCTTTTGGCGACCAGCTCGGCGAGCTTGCGCAAGACGAAATCGCCAGCTAGGTGGCCGGATTCATCATTCAGGCGCTTGAAATGGTCGATGTCGAAAAGGATCACCGAAAGCGGCCGCTCGTGACGTCGAGCGCGGATCAGCTCGCGGTCGAGGAAATCGAAAAGATAGCGCTTATTGTGAATCTGCGTCAGGCCATCGATGATCGTCAGTCGGTAGATCTCTTCGTGGTATTTCGCTTCGATATCGTCACCGGCGATGAATTTGAAGATCGCGCTGCCGATCTGGATCAAATCGCCGTTGCGCAGCTGCGTTTCTCCACGGATCGACGTGCCGTTGATGCGCGTGCCGTTGGTCGAACCGAGGTCGACGACGACAAAGCTACCGCCCGTGGGATAGCAGCGGGCATGTCGACGCGAGACATTATCGAGCTCGAGCACAATCGTATTCGAGGGCTCGCGTCCGATCGTCAGCTCGGCCCCGACCTGAAAACGGCGACCGAGCTCGCCGCCGTAGATCTGCACCAGGAAAGCTTCTCCCGACACATCGCTGGGTATCCACGCCGAGGTGAGGGTGCTGGTCTTATCGTCGTCTTGGCTCATCATCGCGGCGTCATCGTCAAAAAATCGAATTCACGGCTGGCCTCTTCGCGGCCGCAAGTCGCGGCTGGCAAAAGCGGCGGTGCTCAAGGCGGCATCACGATCTACCCGATAGCGTACTTCGAAGCCGCGCAGGCGACAAGAAGGGGTCGGATTGACGTATTAGTGTATTACATTAATAATACGCCAACACTCTTACTCGCAGGCCCGTAAGAAGGACCCTAAGGCGAGCCCAGAAGAGTGACTTTGCTCGGAATAAAAACCAACTGCGAGTAAGAAGAAAAGACCCTTCGATCATGCTTCGACTCGAATCGATCAGCAAAACCTACGGCGACGGCACCCGTGCGCTGGCCGACATCGATCTCGAGATCGGGCGCGGCATGTTGGGGCTACTCGGTCCCAACGGGGCCGGCAAGACGACGTTGCTCTCGATCCTGACCCTGGCGCAAGAGCCATCCGCGGGCCGTCGCTACTATTTCGACCTCGACGATCGATCGAAAAATCGACCGGCGATCCGCCGCATGATCGGCTATCTACCGCAAGAATTCGAGCCGATGGCCGAGCTGACGGCGATCGAATACCTCGAGCTTTGCGCTGCCTGGCGCCAGGTGCCGCTGCGCGGCCGGCGGCTACGGCGCCGGATCGAGACTCTGCTCGAGGCCGTCGAGCTGCAAGACGCCGCACGGCGCCGAGCTGACCGCTTATCTGGCGGTATGATCCGCCGTCTCGGCCTGGCACAAGCGGTGCTTCATTCGCCTCGTTTCTTGGTGGTCGACGAGCCGACGGCCGGGCTCGACCCCGAGGAGCGGATCCGCTTCCGCAACCTGATCACCGACCTGGCAGACGAGATCCCGGTGCTGCTCTCGACCCATATCGTCGAGGATATCGAGGCGACCTGCCCACGCCTGGTGATCATCGCCAAAGGCAGCCTGCTCTTCGATGGCTCCCCGGGCGAGCTGATGCGCGCCGGTTCGGACAAAGCCGGTTCGGATAAAGCCGGGTCGGACAAAGCCGGGTCGGATAAGGCCGGGTCGAACCAACCCGAGCTGAATAGGACCAGCGCCGAGCACACGCTCGAAGACGCGTGCTCAGCCTTTCTTGCCGACGCCGTCGACCAAAGCCTGTTTGAGCAAGAGTGATGTTCTTCCTCGATATTCTGCGCTTCGAAGCTCGGCTGCAATGGCGCTCCCTGCGTTTCCGAGTCGGCACCGCGCTCTACTTGCTGGTGGTTTGCGCGCCAGCGGTGGTGCTCGCGATAGTTCTTCAGCCGCAGGCGGCGCATGATTTCGGACCGTCAAGCTACCTCGGCTGGGTTCTCGATCTCGGTCGGTTCACGACTCTCATCCTGGCGATGGTGGTGGCCGGGAATCGAGTCGATGAGGCGAGCCAACGCCAGCTCTGGCCCGTGCTCGCGGCGGCCGGCGTCAGCAACGGCGGCTACCTCTGGCGACGATGGGCGGCGATGGCCGTCCTACTCGCCATCATCACCGCGATCCCGCTGCTCTTTTCATTCGCGCTCACCACCGCCCTCGGCTTGACGCCTTACGATCCCCTCGGCTATCTCGGTCCGTGGCTGCTTTTTTTGGTCAGCATCGCCCTGATGCAATCCGCGATCTGGCTTTCCTTGATCACCATCGCCGGCAGTGAGCTCGGCGCTCTGTTGATGCTCTACCTCTGCACGCTGGCCTCAGCTGCATTTTCCAGCAAGGTGCTCGAGCCGCTGACCGGCTCGACTTTCGCCGCCAATAGTGAATGGCTCGGTCATCAACAACTCACCTGGGGGCTCGTGGGCCTGCTCGATCTGGGCAAGCAGAGATGGTCGTATGGACGGCAGCTGCGCAGCGAAGGCGTCTTCGATCTGGCGCAGACCTTCGATTGGTGGTTGGCGAGGGCATTGCCACATATGGCCTTCGCCGCATTGCTGCTGGCCGTCGCCGTGGGCTTTCTCAGGCGCACCCGCGGTGATATCCGACCCCTGATACTCAGCGACACTCATCCGCTACGAAATCTGCTGCGTTTCGTGCACGCTGCACGAGCCAGATATACCCCGGACGCCGCGCTGCGGGGCGAGCTCTGGCGTCTCATCCTGGCGCTGCTGGTGATCGCCGGCGCGTTCCTCTTTCACCATCACAGGCAGACTCATTTCGAGACCCAGGCTGCCGAGCAATATGCCATCCAGACCCAGACTGAAGATCAGCCGTCGACCCCTTTTCATCTGGTGCCCACGAAGCGCTCGATCGACGGCGAGGTGGGCGCCGATGGCACTCTGCGCAGCGCGACGGTCATCCACTTCGAGAATCGCGGCGAGCAGCAGGTCGCGGTCATCTCTCTGGTCGCCAACCCTTTTCTCGAGATCGGCATCAGCCTCGAAGGTAGCGAGCGATCTCTGACTCTCGAGCGCCGAGAAGATCGAATTTTTCTCTCCATCGAGCCGCCGATAGCGCCGGCGCAGGCGATCGACCTGCGGGTCGATATGCGTGGAAAGCCGCGCTTCACGCAATTCCTTTTGGGCGGCACGTGGGGGCGCGGCGCTTCCTTCGCCCTGCGCTACGAGCAGCATTTGCGAGGCCGCCACCGCCGCACCGACCTGGCCCGCTCCTGGCATCCGTCGGCGATCTCAAGACGCCGTCTCGAGCTCGCCATGGGCTCTTTGACGCCGCTCGTGCGCTACACCACGTGGCAGCTCACCGAGCGGCCCACGTTGCCCGGAGAGAGCGGCTTCGATATCCGTTGGGAGGCCATTCAACCCGTAGAAGATATCGCGATCGACCTGCGGTTGCCGCCGGGAATGCTGGCGGCCGATTCCTGTGGCAACGGATCGATCAGCGACACCGGCGAAACGATCGCGCGCCTGGTGGGCCAATGCCGGACTGCTGCGCTCGGCTATGTGGTGCGCGGCGGGCCGTTCGAGGTCGCCGCCGCGGGTGATGTGGTGTTCTTCGCCCAGCCCGGCCATCAGAGCCATGCCATCGATCACCTGCCAGCGCTCGAGGAAGTGATCCAGCTGAGCGCATCAGCCTGGCCGGACCTGCCAGCCATCGATTCCTTCGTCGCTCTGGAATGGCCGCCCGAGCTCGAATGGGGAAGATTCGCACGCAATAATCAGCTGCAATGGAATCCGCTGCGGGGATGGTCGTCGACTCCGCCAAGAATCGACGGTCAGCTGATGTCGATCCCTGAGAGCCGTTTGGTGCATCGCAAACCGATCTCGAGCGCTGAGCTGGTCAGCCAGATTCTCACTCGACGCCTGACCGAAAAACGCGCCGTCATACCCCGCGAACAACATATTTTCCGGCAATTGATCGCGACGGCGATGAGTCGACGCATGGGTCTCGGCCTGGAATCCGGGGCCACCATCACCGGCAAGCCGTGGACCAAATTTTGGGCCTCGCAGCCGATCCTCACCACCGATAATCGCCGTCATTTACTCTTCGACGAAAAAATTCAAGCGCTCGCGGTCGAGCTCATAGCAAGAACCGGCGCCACTGCTTTCTATGAAGGCGTCAACGCATTCCTCGCCGTTGACTCCGAGCCGGCCAGCTCGGTCTCCGAGCCGGCCAGCTCGGTCTCCGAGCCCTCCAGCTCATTAGAGGAGCTCTTCGAGCATCTCGAAGAGCACGCGAATGCCGATCTCGAGCCGTTCTGGGAGCAATATTTCACCGCCACCGAAGCCCTTCCCGAGATGCGTTTGGGTCAGGTCGATGTGCGACCGATCGGCGACACCTTCCTGGTCGCAGGCGAGGTGCAGAATGTCGGCACGGGCCGCGCCAGGTGCCCGATCATCATCAAGTCAGAAGGCCAGAGTCGCACGATCTACGTCGAGGTCGATGCTGAATCGACGGCGCGCTTTGAGGTGCGCACAGATCGGCAGCCGCTTTCGGCCCTGCTCGATCCGGAGAAGGTCTGCTACCGCTGGGTCAATGTGGCTTCGGGGATCGTCGAGCGCGTCGCTCTCGGCGGCACCAGCGGAGAGAACCGATGAAAGATATCCGCCTGCCGTCGCTCGAGCGCTGGCCGCGGCTCTATGTGCCGCAGATGCGCGCCCGCTATGCCTTTTCGCAATTGCTCGACCGGCGCTGGTGGCTTTTCCTCGGGCTCGACTCACTCTTCGTTTTCGGCGGCTATGTCAGCGCCGCGTTGAGCGGCTCGCGCATCGAGCAGGTCTATAAAGAAAGTGTGCTGATGCCTTCTTTGCTGCTCGCCATCCCCGCCCTTTCCGGCTTGATAGCGCTCGAGCGCCGCTCAGGCAGCCTCGATCTGGCCCTTTCGGTGCCGTCGACCGAGCGCTATTTCCTGCATCGCGCTTTGCCCGTGCTCGGCGTCTTGGCGACCCAGAGCTGCCTGCTCTTGACCTTGACCTGGCTCGAAAATGCCGGCGGCCTAGCTGCTGCATTCGGCAAGATCTCGCTGCTGATCGATTTCACGCGGGCCATCGTCCAGACCTTCATCCTGCTGGCTTTCCTGGGTGCGATTTCGCTCTTCTGGTCGGTGCGCGTGCGCAGCTCCGGTGCCGTGACTGTGGCCAGTGTGCTCACGGTCGGTCTTTTCTGGCGATGGCTGAGCATCTCACCGCATCCGGAGACTCTCATCGGTACCCGCGAGCGTCTGCTCGGCATTCCACTTCAATCCCTCGCCTGGTTCACCAGCGCGCTGGTGGTCGCGGCCGCGGCGGCCATCTTTTACCTCTACGCTCGCGAGCGCTTAGCGCGCCCCGAGACGATGCTCATGTGATCGGAGAATCGCAATGCGCCATGTGCTCACCCCCTGCCTTCTCGGCCTATTGATGACCACTGCTTGCCGGCCGCCCGATCAGCCGACACCCAAAGCGGCTCCCGTGCCGATCACTTCTGAGCTCGTCGAAGCAGCACCTTTTCGCGCCTCGCTGACGCTCCTGGGCACCGCCGAACCCAACGCCGTGGTGGCCTTGCGCACGCCCGCCGCTGGCACGCTGCGTCATGCCGCCGGTGCGCTGCGCACAGGACGGGTGGTGAAAGCGGGCGACGTGCTCTTCCGGGTCGAATCTCCTGAGCTCGACTTGGCCCGTCGGGAAGCGCAGCTACAGGTCAAAAGCGCCGCCAATGAGCTCGACCGGACCCGCCGCGGTGTCGAGGGCGGCTTCATGCCGGAAGCGGATCTGGCGCGACGGGAAATCGAGCATGAGATCGCTCTCGAGCGTCTTGCCGGCGCGCGGGAAAAATTGACCCGCCTCGAGGTGCGCTCGCCGGTTTCAGGCCGCTTGAAGGTCGAGGTCTCGCTGGTCTCGGGCGCCCAGGTGAATGCGCAGAGGCTGCTGGCCGAGATCGATGCCGAAGGCGAGCGCCGCGTCGAAGCATGGGCCACGGCAGGTGACCTCGAGCGGCTCGAAGTCGGGCTCGAGATCGAATGTCGCGCGGCGAGCAGAAAGCAGCTAGTGCAGCTCCTCGGTCGCGGCCGGATCACCGAGATCGACGGCCGTCTCGATGACGCCGGTGTGGCGCGGGTGGTGGCGACGATCGATGAAGATCTCGATATGCCGGCCTCCGGAGAAGGCGTCGAGCTGCTCGTGCTGCTCGAGTCCAAAGCGGCGGCGCTCTCGGTTCCGGCCCGCTCTTTGATCGTCGACGGTAGCTTGATGTCGGTCTTCGTGCTCGAAACGGCCGGTCGGCTGGATGTGGCGCGAGCGCGGCCGGTGGTCACCGGCGGTCGCCAAGGAGAACGCGTCGAGATTCTCGAAGGTCTCGAGCGCGGCGAGCGGGTGGCGGTCGATGGTGCCGAGCTGCTCGCCGATGGCCTCGAGACCAAGGATGTCGGAGCTGAAGAGGTCAAAAAGGGCAATCAAGCCGAGGGCGCCCCGTGAACCGCTCTTCCCCCGACAGCGAACCGGGGCAGACCGCACTGACCGGACAGGCCGGACCGATCGAGGCGGTATTGTCGCGGCCGGTCTCGGTGACCATCGCTGCTCTCGGTCTCGTCGTGCTCGGCGTCTTCTCGCTCTGGCGCCTACCGGTCTCTCTCCTGCCGACGCTCGAGCGGCCGAGCCTATTGATCCAGGCCGCGGATTCGGAGCGCTCCAGAGACGAGCTATTGACGCAAGTCGTCATGCCGCTCGAGCGCCGTCTCTTGGCGCTTGACGGCGTGCTCGATGTGCGTGTGAGCGTGGATGATGGCGAGGTCGACTTCGCGCTTGAAACCGAATGGCAAACCGATATCGATCGCCTGCGCATCGATGTCGAAAGGCGGCTCACCGGCGAGATCGTGGCTGGCCTCGAGGCCCTGTCCGTGGAGGTCGATGCCGGCGATGAGCGCGCGATTCTGCAAGTCGCGGTGGCCGGTGGCGGCGCTTCGAGACGCACCGCCTTCGCCGAGAAGGTCCTGCTGCCGGAGCTCGCCCGGGTGCCCGGAGCGGGTCGTCTGCGTCTGACCGGCGGGGCCGATAGAAGGCCGGTGGTTTCGCCGCGCGCCGCTGATCTCGCGGCTCACGGCCTGGTCGCCGCCGATATCGCTGCTCGGCTCGAAAGCGTTGGTCGGGATCAGCCACTCGGCCGCTTGCGCTCCGGCGGCACCATCCGGCCGCTCTTTCTGCGCCACGAGATCAGGGATCTGAGCGAGCTCGCCGCGCTTACCATCACCGATGCCGGCTTGAGGCTGGGCGAAGTGGCCGATGTTGAGCTTCAGAATGTGCCGCGCTCGGGTGTCGCGCGAGTGAACGGTGAAGAAGCAGTACTGATCGAGGTCTATCGGGCACCGGGCAGAAATGCCGTGCGCCTGGCCCGCGATGCCCGCAAGGCTGTCGCCAAGCTGGCGCGTCGCTCAGCGCCTCTGGCGGTGAGCGTGGTCGGTGATTCGAGTCAGGAGGTGCTCTCGTCTCTGCAACAGCTGGCCGAAGCTGGGTTGATCGGCCTGGTGCTCGGCACGTTGGTGCTGCGATTCCTACTCGGCAGCTGGCGGCCGACGCTGGCGCTGGTCGTGGTGGTGCCGGTCTCGATCGTCGCCGCTTTCAGCGCCTTCCTGCTCGCCGGCATCTCCCTCGACCTGGTATCGCTGGCCGGTCTGGCGCTGGCCGCCGGCATGTTGGTCGACAATTCGATCGTCGTGCTCGAAGCGATCCAAGGGGCACGTGATCGCCAGGCGGCCGACCCGGTCTCTGAAGGCAGCCGACAAATCGCCATGGCGCTGGTCGCCAGCTTCGCCACCACCGCGGTGGTCTTTCTGCCGTTGATCTATCTGCGCGGCCTGGCACGGGCTTTTTTCGGCGTGCAAGCCTTCGCCATCGTCAGCACGCTCTTGATCTCGCTGGCTCTTTCACTCTCGCTCACGCCGGTGCTGGCTCGCCGCTTCGGCGCTCACCGGGCGAGGAATCAAGGCCGCCAGCCCGGTCTTCAACACGACCTTCAACACGGACGCCAGCCCGGTCGACAGCTCTACCTACGCTGGCTTTCAGGCGCCCTCGAGCGGCCGCTGCTGCCGCTCGCTCTGACTCTCGTCCTGCTCGCCGCCGTGGCTTTCCTGGTACCGCAAATGCCGCGTGAGCTAGTGCCCGGCGGCGCCAGCTCGACGCTGCTCGCCGAAGCTCGTCTACCCCCGGCCCTGGCGCCGGGCGAGGCGGCGGCGAGACTCGAAGCGCTCGAGGCCGCGTTGCGGCCGCATCTTCAGCCCCAGGGCGAGAGCGATGCGTCGGTGCAATGGACCCTGCTGCTGACGGAGAAAAATCGCGCCGGTGTGCTCGATCTCTTCAAGGGGCCGGTCGAGCTGGCCGCGGCCGCAGAGATCACCATGCGATTCAACACTCCTGAAGATCTCGAGCGAGCCTTGCCCGCCCTGCTCCGAGCCGGCACAGAAGTCCCGGGACTCGACGTTTCTTTCAAACGCCGGCCGAGCGCGGTCGGTGCCGCCATCGAGCGCACCGCGCGCGCCCTCGAAGTGGAGGTCTCGGCGTCGACGCCGCAACGCCTCGCCGAGCTCGAAGGCTTGGTGCGCGCGCAGATTATCGCTGGCGGTTGGCAGCCTACTCAGCAGAATAAGAACCCGCGGCCCGCCTGGTGGCTACGCTTTGATGAAGCACGCCTGATGCGCCTCGGCCAAGATTCGGCTGCACTGGCCAGTCAGCTGCGCCGCGGCCTGGTATCGCGCGCCATCGGGCGGGCGAATATCGCTGGCGCCGAGCCCGATATCTATTTCGATATGCGATCCGAGCTCGGCGCTCTCGCTGCCGAGCCGCGGCGCTTGAGTGTGCGGGCAGCGGATCGCGTCGTGCCGCTGGCGGCAATTGCGAATCTCGATGCGCGTGGCCGCGAACCCGCGCAAGAGCGACGCGCCGGCCGGCCGACCGCGCTGATCGGCGTTGCTGGTGGCCTTGGCGACGCGGCGGCGCTCGAGCATCACTTGCTAGCCATGGCGGAGAGCGGTCGCGCGGCCGATTGGGATATTCGCCTCGCCGGTTTGACCGATGAGCTGCGTCGTTCTTTTTCGCAGCTGCGTCTGGCGCTCGGCCTGGCTTTGATTCTGGTCTTCCTGACGGTCGCCGCGCTCTATGAGTCCTGGCGCCTGCCGTTGGTGGTGATGGTGACTGTGCCGACCGCGTCGGCCGGCGCCTTCATCGCCCTTTTCGCTACCGGTGAGAGCTTCAATGTGATGTCTTTTCTCGGCCTGATCGTGCTCACAGGCATCGTGGTCAATAACGCCATCGTCTTGTTGCATCGCGCCGAGCAGCATCGCGGCCAGGGCTTCGGCGCCCAGCGCGCCGTGCATCTGGCGGCTTCCGAGCGTTACCGGCCGATTCTGATGACCACCCTGACCACTCTTCTCGGCATGGTGCCGTTGGCTCTTCTCGGCGGCGACGGTATCGAGCTTCGGCGGGCGCTGGCGATCGCCGTCGCTGGCGGCTTGATCACCTCTTGGGCAGCGTCGCTGATCGTGGTGCCGGTGCTCTATCGTTTGCTGCTCGGCGATAAGAGCGACACTTCGAGCACGGTTGCCGGTCATGCTTGAAAAACCGCCGCAACCCGTTGGTGCCGGCGACTTTGAAAGCCTGGAAACCACCACTGTCGCCTTTGACCTGAAACTTCAATTCTGGCGGGCCAACAAGACTCGTATGCACCGCCGGCTCGGGGGCGGTGGCGCGGCTGAACTGAAAACTCACCCTCTGCTCCGGTTTCTGACTCCGAATGTAGGGGAGGGGCTTGCCCCCTCCCGCGAGGCGAAGCCGAGCTGTCTGCCGATCCCGAGTCGACCCGGTACTACTCCGTGTGATGGAGTTTCTCTCCGTCCTTGGAGCGGCCCTTCGGGCCGCGGGCGGGGGCAAGCCCCGCCCCTACACCCGGAGCGTTGCGGGCAAGGAAGTTTCGCGGCTCAGGTGGTCCGTCGGCTGGGGGAAGGTGTTGGAAGTGAGCTGAAAATTCAATTTCAGCAGCCGATTTCAGAGCAGTTCTCTGGTCCCTTCTCCCCCCGCCTTGGGGGGGAGAAGGTTAGGATGAGGGGGGCACGGAAGAGATTGAAAATAAAGATCTTGCTGGCTCAAAGAGGGCCCCCCCCCCCCCCCCCC
>JAOBYG010136427.1:0-10788 GCA_025403545.1 Epizoanthus stellaris
TTTCCAGTGCTGACTAATAAACAAAATGGCGGGAACTGTTGCACCATGGGATAGTAGGCCCACCGTGTTCTGCAAAAAGGGGGACTGAGTCGAGAAAATTTTTAAATTAATTATAATTTATGGCAGAAAAGGGTTGACACTTTGTTTTAAAGAAAATGACTGAAATTGCTCAGGGCTGAGAGGGTTAACAAAATCATGACTTGCACTTTTTGCTAATTTTATTACATTTTTCGAAAATTGAATAGGGCTGTCAATTTCCAAATAGCTGCAAAAATGTTTTGGTAATTGAATAACAGTTACTAAAAAAATCACGAGGAAATCACCCTTTTCGTCGCGATGTAGGAAGACATTTAATCTGTGAGAAATCTTGGTACCAGCTGCTGCCCCCCATCCCAGAAAGGGAGAGGGGGATCCCCTGCGGTATCCACTGTATCAAGATGGAGGAGGGCATCCCAAGCAGTACCCGCTGTCCTAAAATGGGGGAGGGGCCCACACGGTACCCGCTGTATCATAAAGGGGAAAGGTTTCCCTGTGTCATCAGCAAAGATTCTTGGCATTAATTTATATCTCTGCAGACTAAATATGGAACGTGCATATTTCTCACATTGTTGCCAAAGCCTCAAAGCGACTTTAGTTTCTCTGTCACTCTGTTTAAATGTGCTGGTGTTGACCACGCATCTCTCATTACTGTGTATAAAACTTGTGTTCGATCTGTCCTTGAATATGGTTGCCGCTGCATCATTCTCTTCCCGAAAAACAACATGTTTCATGCAAATACAAACAATAAATAGGAACACTAACAATTTTAGTGATTTCTATTGCCGCACTTCACTTTTTCAACACAGTTTTATTCCACATATCATATCAGTTTTTAACAGTTCTTAAATTTGTATTTTAAACCATAGTTGTGATATTTTAACTTGAACAATTGTAATTTTTTTTATTATATTCTGAACAATTCAGCTCTCTTGAGCTGCAACTCAGTAAATATTAATAAACTTTATTATTATTTATTATTATTATTTTAACAGTGCAAGCTCAACCTTGGCCTCAGCGAGAGGCAAAGGCTTGGCTACCTTTCATAGAACTGTAAAATAGTCTGACTATTGCATGGACATATTTGACCCTCCATGCGAAAAGGTGTATTAGGACTTATAGGCAAAGACGGAGTCTTTTTCTGTGAGTAAAGGCGGATAAACAATGGGACCTATTGTCCAAAAAGGCAGCTAAAAGACGGAACCTATTATCCAAAAAGGCGGGGGAAAGACGGTGGTAGTAAAACGCAGATTGTTTATCTAAACAAAACAAAGATAAAGTAGGAGAGAAAACATGGAATAATTAAAAATCAGAAGGGTTTTAAAAAACAGTGTGGTTAGTATATATTATAAGCATTTTGCCTTCAAGTATGTTACAAATGAGTGCCGTGCCGATCGTGATATATATAATTTACACAAGACATACCAACATTCAGCGTGGTTTGAAGTTATAATACAGAAAAGAATATACAGTCATCCATGCATTCTAAACATTTAGTGATCAATTCTTATGAATCTTTTGCATGAATTAGAAGAAAAAGTTTCTATCGCGGATCTGATCCGATGAAGCATACAATTTCGATAAAACAAATCGTACATGTAACTTTTTGGTTTATCTGTGGTCAACGTGTTTGCCAATCTGTCTGTAGTAATTATAAACTGAGAGGTCATGAAAGGTCAACAACAAATGGCAGATCATTGTGTTTGTCACGTTATTCAGGGCAAGGAATAGAAATCAGTATCCGCATGTTTTATCAATCAAGTTAGTTTATCATTCATATTTCATTCACAAAGTTTGCAGAGAACTAGATCCTTCAAAAAATTATGTTCATCAGTTTATATTTTTATATTGTCGCGAAATAAAATACATTTTAGAACACTGAGTGCACGTGCTTGTGGTTTGTCTTCCAGAATATTCTTTGCCATGTACATTTCCATCGATCAAAATTGCGACAAAGCCGATTGTAGATGTTATAAATGAGTTTCAAACTTTACAGCTGCTTTGAACTTAGGATAACCTTCGATAACAAAGCTTCTATACATTAGCATGCTTACACTTTGGAAATGCCGATACGAAGCAAAGTTCGATACTTTATTTTCGATCGCTTTGAAAATAATATTAAAACCGTCGATAAAATATCCCATTAGCACATAATAATAACACGCTTGGTTGGAATTGCGAGTGCAACAAAGTTTGCAATCGATCCTTCAACATTTCTGTCGATTTCAAAAGAGTGTTTGCAAGGAAATCTAGTTTACAATTGTTATTTAATTATCATTTGTTTGAAAGTAAAATGTATTTTGGAAATCAAAGTTCACCGATATTTGAAAATCTTTGCTTTTGGTCGTTGTAGACTATAGCTTCCCAAAACTGACTCGTGTATTCCGATATCGATCCGCTGCTTGAAGAATGTCACGTTAGTCGTCAACGATCAATTCCAACTTTTACTTTTCATTTAAGAGATTTTATCTATGAAGAAATCAAAAGAAGAAAGAATCTCTCTTGTGTTTAATAAATTGGTTTGGCTTTTACGAAAGACGGGAGCTTTGTTTTGTGAAAGACGGATCCTTTGTTTTGAAAAGACACGAAACCTGAGGGAAAGACGGGAAAGACGGAACCTTGGTTTTACATGTAAAAGACGGAAAGCAATTGTTATGAAAGATGGTTCCTTTCTTTTAAAAAGACGACTGCACAAAAGAAAGGCAGGAAAAATACAGGTAAAAGGCGGAAAAAAGACTGGTGAAAGCCGGTGAAAAGACAGAATTACATGTACCCATTGTTTAAGAAAATATGGCAAACCACCTTTTGTGCTTAATACACCTTTTCGCATGGAGGGTTGCATATTATAAAAATATTTTATTTAACAAAAACATGTAACTGATCAAGCAAACTTTCAAAACATATACTGTATTTCCTCTATTTAGCCCCCAGCCTCTATAGGGAGGCAGCGTGGCCGAGCGGTTTAAAGCGCTGACTCGTAACCCGGACGTCCCAAGTTCGAGTCCTCTGCCCGCCGGTCACGCTGGTGTAAATAGCCTTCTGGCCAGCCTCCCTGCCAGATGGGGTTTTTAACCCAGTTAATTTAGAGTTATTATAATTTATACCATGGTGCTGAAAAGCCCCTAAGGGGAGTCACCATCAGATAAGTATAGTATAAGTATAGATAAGTATGGTACCAGTCTGCCGAAATGGCGCTAAATTTAAATAGCACGGTCTGCTGACTGCCATTGGAATTCTTTGATGTCGTTATTTATTATTCTTAGCCAATGAAATTATCGTTATTGCACCACGTGACTGCCAGCGTCTGGCAATGATAATTAAATTCTGTACCGTAAACGGAAGACTGGTACATCAAAACTGCAAGTGTTTTATTTCTGTTACCGTTGTACAAAACTCGTGGCAAAACCTTGTCGAATTATTGTAAAGCCACTCGGAGATATTTAAGAAATTGTTAGTTTTCCTGCTGATCAAAATATCACCTCTTCCAAAGTACAGGACCTTATATCTCTGAATATTATTCACGAAATATTTTTCATATTTGATATTTTGTTCTTTTCCACCGAAAGAACTTGTATGCAAAATATTAAGCTTAACAACCTATAGGTGTGTTTGATATGGAAGGCCAGCAGACGGTTTTCCACCCTGTCGCCAGGGGCTTTATGTAACACCGTTACTTTTTCGTAGTATGTCGTAGTTTTTTTCTTGTAGTTATTTCGTAGTTATCTCGTAGTTTTTGCTTCTATCTCTAAGTCATTCTACCTTGTAGGGCCTTTGGCCTGTAGTAGTTTATCTACACTGTACTCGCATATTTTACTATTTTTGTCATCGCTTTTAATTTGTACAGTGATTTGTACAATAAATAAATAACTAACTAACTAACTAACTAACTAAATAAATACATAAATAGAGGGAGGTGGCAATTGGCAAATAGAGGAAATGCGGTAATGAAAAACTAATCAAGTATAAATTAAACGATTAACATCTACAATTGGCAGGAGACTGACCACTGGGTTTATATATACAAGTGTGGATGGAACTGTGACTGAACAGAGGATCACGGGACTACGAACACAGAACGGACTGGAAACTGGGCTCAGCCGAATTTCCTGGTTAGATGAGGTAGGTTCATGTCGCTTCCCCATGCGGCCTCCTTGGAAATTACAGCTGAACAGATAACTATTTGTCGCTATAATAAAACATAGATCCGTAACTGATCATGAGTAGAACCTCTAAAATGTGTGCAATTCTGAAATTGGTTTCGGCTCTATTAAATCCTAAGAAAGAAACAATATTTACTCCAATTAATTGGAAGGACAGGGCGTTGACGCGATTTAATTTACAATGCGCACATCTTTTAACTGCTGACAAACACAAACACAAATAAGTTTCTGGTAGATATATTTAGAAATACTTCATTTAACCCTACACATGCAGTATTCCCGTAGGTGGGGCTTCTTCGTTGCGATACACTTCGGCTGATCGCCATATGCATTAACCCGATTTATGGAACCGTAGATATCAAAGTCGCCAAAATAATTGACTCGAGCTACTACTTCAAATATGCCATCGCCTGGGAATGTCTGAATCTGGATTTCATAACTACACTCTCTTTCTTTGTCTAGTTCCTGTGTCTCCTTACTGGGCATGCTCTGTTCTGCACGCACGATTTGCTTAAGTATTAGTTTCTCGCACAATTGTTTTGCATCTGCGTCAGCTTCAATCATCTGGTTTATATACTGTACAGCGGTGTTCGCGCCGTTCCTGACATGCGCATGGGAAGTATTGATAGATTGCCATATTAAGCAAGGGCACCACTGCTCGGAAATGCCCGATTCTGCGCATGTGCGATTCTTAGGATGCGGTAGAAGGAATGACGAGCCATGTGTGTTGTTATTATTGGGTGGCGGGTTTGGAAACTGAATTGTAAGATGTTGCAACGTTGCGTGGAGGTCAAAATGTGAGCTCAAGATTTCTGTGTTTTGTCGAAGGTTTTCCGCCATTTGGGGGAAACGCTCTCTAAACCAAGCCGGCAGATAAATGGCCAGGAAAGGTAATCTTTCCTCCAGTTTTCCTTGAATTGTTTCTCGGAATAAACCAAATTTCCACCCATGATCACCAACCAAGACCAACATTGTTTCATTCAGAAGGTCACTATCTCTTAAAGATTTCAAATAATTCACTATCTCTTTATCTGCGAGACTTACAAAATTAAAATCTGTGTGACAAAGTTCGGACAGAATAGTCATGCCAAACTTTCTCCGTCCCGGATACGCCTTCATAAAACTCTTGAGATAGTTAAGCTGTATTCTGACTTGTGGTTCAGAGTTGATGCAGCCTCGCCTGGACATATAATGCTTCCAGAACGTTCGACCGTAATGATCGGTAGGTTCATCTTGAAAACCATTCAATCGAAGAGTGAAAGCTCCTGGCCAATAAAGAGATCTTATTTAGAGACATTGGTAAAACAATACAATGCAATGCAACGTAATGCAGATGGCACAATCTGACTTTAGGCTGTTTTCCGTATGTGGAAGACAGCATTTAGTGCAATACACGGAATACAATATTCTTTGAAAATTGCACTCGTTCTTATTTATTTCAAATTGCACTAAAACTATGCGATTACACATACAATACAATGCAATACAATACAATACAATGCAATGCAATGCAATACAATACAATACAATGCAATGCAATGCAATACAATGCAATGCAATGCAATACAATGCAATGCAATGCAATACAATACAATGCAATGCAATGCAATACAATACAGTACAATGCAATGCAATGAAATGAAATGAAATGCAAGACAATGCAATGCAAAGCAATGCAATGTAATTCAATACAATTCAATACAATTCAATACAATACAGTATAATATAATGCAACGAAATTAAATGCAATACCATACAATGCAATACAATGCAATGCAATGTACTGCAATACAATACAATACAATGCAATGCAATGTAATGCAATATAAAGCAAAACTATACAATACAATACAATACAATACAATACAATACTATGCAATGTAATGTAATACAGTACAGTACAGTACTTATTACTGTACAATACAATTCAATACCACAACCAATTAAATTGTGATTCAGAAAATGCAGATTGTAGAAATTTAACTGGTACAAGTACTGTGTTTGTGACTACCAATTAAATCAACTGAAACTGCATCTACTAGCAGCTACTTGATTATGTATGTAAATCGCACACATCTATACACGTATTAACCCTATCCTTATCCCACCTCCCACGCCTTCATGTTTGCAAACCACATCTATCATATATAGCTGCCTACCATATATGGGCTGATCTTCGCTCAACATTGTTGCAAATCCACGGTCCTTCAATGTTTTCCAAATAAATGGCCAGGAGTCAATTGTACTGGAGTTGATGTTACCACGCCTTCCATCTTGTACATTCAGACAAAGTTCCTCGTCTGTGTTTCCGGTCAGCGTTGCCACAACATTCGGTGTCGTCGATACTCCAACAATAGAGTGACCGTTGAAGATAGAAAAGTTCTGGTTTTCCTGCAAGTATTTATACGACTCAGGGAGCATGCGCTCGAAGTGAGCCCGCGATGTTCCGTCGATCATAATCATTATAATATCCAATGGTGCTGCAGGCTTATTCGTGTCTTGCTTCCGGTGCAGCACTTCCGGTTTTTCTACCACGCATGCGTGAATATGTTCATGGGTTGAACCATCTGTTAAGTGAGTTAGAACTCGCCAGAAGTCTTTGGTCACCTTAACTTGTCTGTTTTCTGGAGTGAGGATGAGTTTATTTCCAAATGAAATGTTAAAGTCTGAGTTTCTGATGAATGGTTGTGCCTCGACCTTCTTGATTTCTTGACCTGTTATTTGAAAATGGGTTATGAAAGCAATGTTTTCAATAGTTTAGATGGTGCCGTTTCTTCAGGAAAATGTTTATTTAGAAGAACTAAGAATACAAAAAGTCTTACAATTTTGTTATATAAGCATGTTTTCGATCGATATATGATGTTATCAGAGAAGTCAACCCTTAACTCCTTGCCACCCAGCATGTCAGAGTTAACTACTCTAATGATGATCTTACAATTGTGAATTTGATATCCTTTGAACGGTGGAAGTCCTACGTGATACTTTAAACAATTTATAAGATACAAATTTCAACAGTAGAAGTTTGCCAGAGTAATAGGAGGTTGTTTGGTGTAAACTAGGTGGAATTTTATTTTTTTCCTATACAATAACCTCACATGAAAGGATTATTTACTGGGTGCGGTCATGAAAAAGAAACAACAAGTTAACAATAGTTACTACTACTACTACTACTACCACTACCACTGCTACTACTGCTACTACTACTGCTACTACTACTACTATTACTATTACTACTACTACTACCACTACCACTGCTACTACTGCTACTACTACTGCTATACTACTACTACTACTACTACTACTATTACTACTACTACTACCACTACCACTGCTACTACTGCTACTACTACTGTTACTACTACTACTAATACTATTACTACTACTACTACTACTGCTACTATTACTACTGCTACTACTACTACTACTACTACTACTGCTACTACTACTACTATACTGCTGCTGCTACTATTACTACTGCTACTACTACTACTACTACTATTACTACTACTACTACTACTGCTACTACTGCTACTACTACTGCTACTACTGCTACTACTACTGCTACTACTACTACTACTACTACTGCTACTACTACTACTACTACTGCTACTACTACTACTACTGCAACTACTACTACTACTACTACTACTACTGCTGCTGCTGCTACTACTACTACTACTACTACTACTGCTGCTGCTGCTATTACTACTATTGTGTGCATGGTAGTTATGGCTAGATTGTATTTTCGGAAAGAATGAATGAATGCATGATTTTTCTCCTCACAGGGACGGGGCCACAACATCGTTGTGCTAGACAGCTATGGCTGGGTTGTCAAGCGGGCAAAGTTCGACACCTATGGAGACAAAAGTGCTGGAGTGAAGATGAGAAACTTCATCTATTCAATTCATGGCAGGAGAATTGTTCTCATCGCAACACAAGACTCGGCAGAGCATTATTATAAAGCGGCCGAGGGAGCTCTGAGAAGCCTGGGAGCTAGACCTCCGTTCAGCTTGGGCCATCGTGCCTCCTGGGCGTTTGTGGGTCAGAAGTACAACACAAACTTCCCATGGAAGATTCAGAGAGCCAAACCAAGACACCACGGTCCGACCATCATTAATGTGAACATTCCTACGATCCCATAGAACCAACATCGCATACTGGCAGCAAGTCGCTGGAACTCTTATAATATAGTACTAACATCGCATACTTGCAGCAAGTCGCACATGTCCAATAAGAAAGTCATAAGGTTTTGACACATACTCGAAACTGAACTCAAAATGTTTTGTAGTTGTATTGAACATTAAAATTCGCTCTTGGTAAATATCCACCACTACTCACCTCCACTTCGGGGAATAATTGTTAACTAGGCACCGACACTGAGGGAATAATTGTTAACTAGGCACCGACACTGAGGGGAATAATTGTTAACTAGTTCAGTTAGGATTTAATGATCCAGCCATTAGATTTCAATTCCAAATAGCCAGTGGAGCTTTTCTAGTAGCACATGGGTATAAGAAATCCACAACTAGCGCTTTTCGTTAACATCAGTATACTCTTAGTTCTGATTCAGTTTATTGTGTACGCCCAAGTGCTGGTGTTGATCGTTATTATAGTCTGAGTAACTCGCCTGAAGAGGACACTTTTAAAAGTGTCGAAACGTTGCGAGGGAACAAACCAACAAAAAGACGACGAAAGGAAGAGAAGAAACCACATATATCACTAAAGATGAACCTGTGTAATTGTAGCTTAGGTTTGAAAATAAAAGTAACAATGTTTTAGTTAAAACTCAGGTTGTCGAAAGTATTTTATCATATAACTTTGAGGATTTGACGATCTCCAAAGCAGATAATATACTTACTGCTTTGGAGGGAAGGTGTTTGGGAGATTTGTTAAAAGAAATGATCATTCTAGCACGGTTTATAGTGATTACCTGTTTTCTACCATAAAAATTGTAATTAATATTAAAACTGGCAGATTGTCTCGGCAAATTTTCCTTAATACTAATGCAAAACGATAAAGTAAATCGGTGTCAAATGTCCTTTCTAATCGGCTAAAAAGCAGTAAAAATTTATTTTAGCGCCTCACTCTTTCCTCTTTCTACAGCACAGGAACTACGACCAGGAGTAGATCATATGACTTAGATTTAGTACATCAAGTTTTTGTTGTTGCGTGACTACTGAAACATTACATGACAGTTGCATTGTGAGCTAGACATTTATACGGGCTGATAGTCATAGCTGCTCATAGAAATTATAGCGAATAATCTAACTGCTTTAGTAGAAATTTCTCTCGTCTAGAAGAAACAAAGAAGAAGGAAGAATGATTTATTACCAATTATTGGGACAAAAATACGGTAAACAGCCACCCAGGATAACTACAGAGTTAATCGAGCTGGTCGGCCGATAAATTATATTATCATTCAATTCAAATTTTAATTCGTTTTGATTGGTTGAGCAACCAATACGTCACCTGCACATAACTGTCTGCAAATAATTGTTTGCTCATGCGCATTATTCCAGGTTCTACCCAATCTCGTACGCCAGAGCCTACGTTACCCCGGCCGAGCGGAGCGAACGAAAGGCTCTGGCATGGTCTACAAGTTTTCATGGCCTGCAATCAGTCCCGAATGACGCATGCGCATTAGGCATGAAACTTATGCTCTGGTGGATTATGGAGATTCAGTGGCGATGGATGTTTTGGAAGAAACCGTGAAATTTTCCTTGCAATAGATTGGCAAAGCAGATTTCAAACTCAAGCAACAACAGAAAGAACCGTTGAGAGAGTTGGTTTTGAACCTTAGATACGTTTTGGGCGTTTTACCCACTGGATTTGGCAAATCGTTAATTTTTTATCGCCATCCTTTTGTCTTTGATTTTGTCGAGGAACTTAATAGTGGGAAACCGTGCTCGACTGAAATTGTTATTTCTCTGTTAAATTCTGATAAAAGATCAAATTGAGAAACTGAAACATGTTATGCAAGTGTGCGTGCTGAGAGTGGTTGGAAATATATGCGAAAGTAACCGCGGAAGTAACGTCAACAGCTCTACAAGAACTGGATTTGTTTTTGCCCACCCAGAACAAGGCAGAAGTATTTGTGGACAGCAAAGTGGTAACTAAACTTTCTTTTGATGGATTTTAAGTGTAATGGGCAGGTAATATTTCGGTACTATGTTGTATGCACACAGTGTAGGGAAAAGTTTCTTTACTCAGGCATACTAATTCAGTTTCAACCAAATGTCCTGAAAAATCTGCACCCATCATCCTCAAGCTCGAACTTGTTTCGGGATAATTTTCACAAGTCACAATTATATATGATGGCAGGTTTGTCAATAAAGGTTTGGGATAAATTATGATAGAGTATGCTTCACCGATTTCAGTGTATACGTAAAGAACTCTATCATCAGGTTTGCATACAATTATATTTTGTTGTTCTTCTAAATACTCTTTTTTTGTCAGGACCATCCCAATCTGGAACTCCTTATCCAGTCAAGCTGTTACTGCTACTACTGTAAATTATTTCTGCTCTTTAATTAATTAACTTCGTGTAAAAGCTGATCGCTGCCCGTGCATGGATTAGCATATTATTGCTACT
>JAOBYG010136649.1:0-18690 GCA_025403545.1 Epizoanthus stellaris
AGCCTCTAATAAGCCTCCGATCCCTTCTAATAAGTCCCCCAGTCCAGAAGCACTGAAAAAAGTCCCCAGGGGGCTAAATAGAGGAAATACGGTAGTTAATTTTAAAAAAACCCGACAATATCAACGCAAACAAATCCCGCAAATACAAGTGAATTATTCTAGAATTTTGCAAGATGTATCACTCCAAGAGTGATTACCATCGAGACGTGTTAGGTCATGGACAAAAGTTTGACACATAAATTGTTCCCCGATATATTGTAAAAATGTTATTAACATTTCAAGTTCTAGCAGTGACCGGCGGATTTCGGGGGATCGAGGGGGCGCCCCTTTCGTATTCATTTCAGTTAGACAAATTCAGCTTGATATTACAATTTTTCTGAGGCGGTCCTTATCGTCCCCCTTCCCCTCCCCCCTTCTAAAATTCTGGATCCGCCCCTGTCTAGTGATTGATTAAAGGGGCTGTGTCACGGCTATTTGCAGGGAAAAGCCTTTACAGTTATGAAACACGAGTTGTAAGCTCAACAGAAAAACAAGGCACCTTAAAGTGATTATACATTAATTAGCTGAATTGTGTGAAAACAATAAGTGTCTAAACACAAGAAACACAATTTTGACAGCGAATGGGTTAAACTTATTTAATGTCTAGCCCGGACTGAAATTTAATTGGGAGTTTGTAATCCGTTTTAATCTTCCCCAATTTTAACCATCCGCGTTCCTTTATCATCATCTCTTTTGTGTTTTTCTACCACAGTAACCTATTATTTTGATATTTCCTTTGATTTGTGGAGAATTTTGTACATTAAAAAATGTCTTAAATAGCCGTGACATAGCCCCTTTAAAACGTAGTATGTTTACCCAAGGACGGATAAGTACCCTTAATATTAATTTATGGTCGGACGTTGGTCATCAATTCTTGGCTTTCGGACGCAAACCATCTCTAGCTGTGTCTTCAGAAGTTGGATTTTGTCAAAAAATCTACAACCAAAAAAATAGATGTATAGGTACTAATGTGTAACACACAGAATTGAAGTATCATTCTCAAACTTATTAATTATTCATGCTCATTTTAGCCAACCAGCGTAACAGGATTAGGTCAGGTGCATGAACCTTGATACCCAATGAAACACCGGATCAAGATCTTTAGGGATCTTGATCTCAGATCAAACACTGATCAAGACACTGTCCAACAACCAATTAGAAACCATGCACTGCGATATAATTGTAATAAAAATGATTTTTTGATACGTCGCAAACCAAGGTTCTCGGGTACCTTGCTCTTTTTTCCTTTTTTTTTATTTTACCGAACGAGCGAGATTCGAACTCCCGTCTTTCATATTACTCTACTGTCTATTTACCACTACACTACCACTACGTTATCCATTCAATTACACAATCAGTACCGGACAAATTGCGAATGCTTGTTGTACCAATAATTTGAATCAAGCATTATGCAAACATTACCAACCATAACATTCTTACGTGTTCTAGGTTGAGAAGCCATATCAAATACTCGTGCTTCGTGTTTAATCACCCGTTCCAAACACCACCTGCGCCCCTCGGGATTCACTGTTTTCTCAGTGTTTGGAACCGGTAGTGCAGCAGCTCTATTGTCTCTTATTGTAGTCGTTCTCAAAGCAGCTACTTTGTTTTCAGGTGTTGAACATTGTTTTTAAAGTGTTGGTTATTGTTTGATTACCCAATCAGAGAGCCGCTTTTAGGAGCTGCTACATGACCCTTTGGAACGGGTGATCAAACACTCGCGCTCGTTCTTGATATATTACATCAAATGCTTTCTTCTTTACGTACATGGCCACAAAAATTGGCTTTTACAACACTAGTTACATTTTGTCTTTAATCAAATTTGTTTGCTTGTTTGAATGAAATGAAAGGATATACCAGGAACCAATAAATTGAATATACTTAACCGCCTTCAACTCTACAACTTACCCAGATGCGTTCCACCCAATGTGACCTGTAACGGTGCCTGCGGACCTGGCTTCCATTACTGCAGTCACACCGACAGTTGCATCTCTAAAGGCGGTCCGTGTCTGGCGCCGCCGCAAAAATGCAGTGGAGGTATACACATCAGTCATTGTTTCCACTTCTGGAATTGCTTACATAGTTGCCTGTTTTGGCTATCATTCTCGCTGCTTCCCTATCACTTAGCATCAATATTCGATCCATCAGTCGCTATCTCCGTTTCTCGAGTTTGTTACATAGTTGTTTCTTTACCTATCATTCTCACTGCTTTCCTATCATTTACTATCAATACCCATCAGTCACTATCTCCGCTTCTCTAATTGCTTACAGAGTTGTCTGTTTTGCCTATCATTCTTACTCCTTCCCTATCATTTAGCATCAATACCTATCAGTCACTATCTCCGCTTCTCAAATTGCTTACAGAGTTGTCTGTTTTGCCTATCATTCTCACTCCTTCCCTATCATTTACCATCAATACCTTGAAGAGGTGGTTAAACAAAGGAACACGCTAGAAATTGCTTTGATATTTATGTTTGTTTGATCTCCAACGTTAGCTTTTCGTATATTTTTTTGTATCGTTTATGTGTAAACTTTGTTACAGCTCTCTCTCTCTCTCTGTACTTTTGCACAGGGTGACTATGATTATATTCTATAATCTCTTTCAGGAGAGGTTCGCTGTTCACACACCAACAAGTGTCAGTCGCCTGGAATTCCTTGTGCTCCTCCTGTTAATCAATCAGACACACTTTATAAGGTTTTAATGCCCATTGACACCCTGGGCTCTGTGAAGGGACTGCTAGTGGCTGCAAACACTATTGCTATCACAGGGGTTCGGCCATGTGGGTGTGCAGGTAAACTTCAGTGGCATCAACCAGCCGGTGTGTGGCAGACAGAAGTAGATCTGAGATCGGACAACGCTCTCATCCTGGGACAGAACAACTCTTTGAGGTGAAATAAGCATATATTAAACAACTATTTCAAGCAAGGTTGTCTTGGACATCGTGTGCAATAATGCGTAGTACACTCGTACTTTCATACCTAGTACAATCGTTTGTACATACATAAACCAATGCCAATTGTGGTTCTGGCGGTCCAAATATGTTATCAGGACATTCCAACCTTGGGGAACTGTGGATATATCATTCATAACCGCATCTACTCGGCCAGAAAGAACAACCACAATTCATTTCGGCCTGCGTATGTACGAATACACAATGCTTCAGACAACTTGTTTGAAATAGCTGTATACAATCAAACAAAATTAATTAAAATGGTTGACCTTTGCTAGTATAATGACAGTTTGACTTACTCAACGAAATTAATATCAGCAGATGTTGAAGGCCGACGGATATAAGTCCTGCTCTATTAAGAACGCTAATCAATTGGTTTTGTTACATTTAAACTACGAAACGTAAACGATTTTTCCAAACACAACTGAACTACGTGTCGCAAAAATGCATTATCTATATTACCAATCAAAAGATATTGAGTGTTTCATAAGTTTACCTACACAACAACAGCAATACTACTACTACTACTACTACTACTACTAACACTACTACTACTACTACTACTACTACTACTACTGCTACTACTACTACTATTACTACTGCTACTACTACTACTACTACTGCTACTACTACTACTACTACTAATAATAATAATGAAATTTTCAACACTTACGTATACATGGGATTGATTGCTATTTTCCCTGTACATCCTCATAAATAATTCATGAAAGATCTCTACTAAAATCTTAACTTTCCAATAGAGTTCTTTCATGACTTTACTGAGTAATTTCTTGCATTTATTACGTAATTTTACCCAGTGACGAATTGCCTAGAAAAACTAATAATAAATTGTATTCTCAGGGATGTAGTTTAGAGCCGCTCAGTTCTCCCGTGGCGTAAGGCCAGGGCGCGGGGATTCGGTGACTTTTGGCGGGAAAAATGCTCGCGCGCGCCTTGACTAACCTTTCCATTGCCAGAACCAGTTCTCTCGGGCCGGCCAGACCCGACAAATGGAAAACGCCCTTAGACGAAGGCTGGCATGGATCAAGAAAGAAGCAGGTCCAAAGTCCATTTACAATTTGGTCGGCTTGTGATGTTTTTATGAACCGGCTATGGCGGTCAAAACATACCAAAACGTTCCGTTTCAACTCAAATTTTGACACGAGTAAAATCGGCGGGTTCTCTTATCGCCAACATCTGCTACATCAGTGAAGGATATTTCTATAAGCACTACCATTTTGTTGCGATAACATAAAAAGCAAAGGTCAGATTCCTTCTTATGGGTAACTTTCAGCGGTCAGTCAGCAGCGTAATCTCTCAACCATGTCATGGCCTCATTGCAAGCGTCAAAAGTCGAAATTTTTAATATTTAATCCAATGCATTTACAGTATATAAAGAGGATATAAAAGGACAATTGGTTGGGGTTCTGGGTTGACAACCGACATTTGACGAAATGGGATCCCCTTTCAATTTGTGTGCTATAAAATCAAACCTGAGATTCTTCTAAATAATTTGTACCGATTTCAAAACTTAAAACCCAAAATGTCCGGTTAGTTGCTAGAGATTATAAAATGCAATGAATTACTCTCAGAAGGCAGGAAATATGATTTCAGGGGCCCTATATTTTAACACATTTACTGGGGAGCATGCCCCTGGACCCCTACGAGCTCACACCTTCGGCACTCGATTAGTCTCTGCGGGCCTACAAATACCCTAAATTCTGGGTACCGGCCACTGAAAGCAGCACTGTCAGGCCAACACACCGAAATTTAATAAGCATCACCTCATTTCTATGAAATATGTCCAAACGTTATCCAATAAACAACAACTCAATTCAATGCAAATATTCTAGAGCGTGTTTCGCATGAGTGTCGAATAACCAAAAGCAAAGACATTACAATACATTAACTTCAGCAGCACATTCAGCCAATGAGGTGGCTGTAAAATAGCGGGAAAATGGCGCGCGTCGCAAGGTTGTGGCGCCAAAATGCAGTTGATAGCGCGCACGTACGTGTTGTCTTGTAATGTCTTGTCATTACTCTGAAGCGTGATTGGCTAAGAAACAATAGTATTATTGCTTCCTTTCGTGATTCGCTGGAAGTACATTGATGAACCAATGGAATCACAAAGTAAAGACATTACAAGACAAGACATGACTTTTCGACACTCGTGCGAATCCGCTCTATACGTAGTTTATAACAAGAAGTATAAGAACTGAAGTTTCTGCCAAAAGTTCGTAAACCCCCTAGGCTATGGGCCAGCCTCGTGTCTGTTAACTAACATGTTTGTGTTCTACAGGCGTTGCAAGCATATCTCAAGTTAAACAATTCTCAGATAGACACCATCATTGCACTTGTGAGAGGTAAACTATCCAAACAGAATCGAGCCACTCTTGGTGCATTAGTGGTGCTGGATGTACACGCAAGGGATGTGTTGGCCAGATTGGTCGAACTTGGTAAGTTATACAAAATGAAACAGAAACCGAAGACCATCATCTTGCCAACTATAAAATCAAAATATGATTTAAGTAGACCAAGAATTTGACAGGGTTCCCACGGTCATGGAAAGTCATGGAAAGTCATGAAATGTGAAAATACCTTTTCCAGGCCTGGAAAAGTCATGAAATTTAGGAAAATTGGCCGTAGGTCATGGAAAGGTCATGCAATTTGCCCAAACAGATTCTTGCTGCTTAAAAATTTAAAACAGTTGTTGCAAAAAAGAAAATCTGGCTAAAAAACGAGGAATAAGTGCTTTTTTCCACACTCGTACGCTGCTCTTGTGTGGTTTTCAGGAGGGTTTTTGTCGGCAGTTATTATTTTTTGCGCTTTTTTAAGTCATGGAAAATGATGTAAGGTCATGGAAAAGTCATGGAAAAGTCATTGAATTTTAGTTTGATTCAGTTTTACTTCAATGCCTTATTCAGTTTCAGTGGGAACCCTGTTTGAAGATTTGTAGGGCTATATTTCGACTTTATTTCAAAATAATTTAGTCATTATCATAGTGAGGCGGTTTGGGATTTTGGTAAGTTATGCTAAGCTTTAAATTGGTTTTTATCTTACAAGGTGTCAAAACTGATGATGACTTTGAGTGGTTGGCACAGTTGCGGTATTACATTGAAGTAAGTATTAATACCATGCCACACTATTCACTCATTCACTTGCGGTACTTCTGCCATGGCTTGGAAGGTTTCTGTTTGGAAACCACATTGCACCGTTCAAGTTGTTTCCCATTGTTTCCCTCTTACTTTTTGAACATTTTACTTCAATGCCTTTTCTGTTTCAGAGAAAATACACTATCACTTCAAACATTGACGTAGGAGGATTATTATTGTCATTTTGTAATACTGGCAGGGAAAAGAGAGATCATTTAAGTCAAATTTAGTGTTTTTAAAGTTGAAATGAAAAGAAAAAAGACCATTCAGTTTGTTGGGTGAAAAATGTGGAAATAGACTAGACCGAAGAGATAATTGCTGGTTTGCACCTAATCCCCAGAAATTCACACGACAAAGGGCACGGCGGCCATGTTAGTGTACAGAACAAAAGAAAGTAATTACAACTCTATTGTTTTGCACTGCTACGACATCACGTGCAAACCAAGAATAGGGTATATCCTGATTTGTCATTAGTTATTTTAACAAAACTGTGGAGTCAACATTAAATTAAGGATATGTCTGTCTGCCTGTTTGGTTGTCTGATTGGCTGTCGTTTTGTCAGTTTTTCCCTATATATGTACATGATGCTGAGGATTTCCTTTCCTTTTCCAGGAAGAGAACATCATGACCAGAATGATCAGTGCGCAGTTGGCGTATGGATACGAGTATCTGGGTAACTCCGGACGGCTTGTGATCACGCCACTCACAGACAGGTGCTACAGGTATGCTACAGTTATCAACATCTGTTTTACATGTATGTAATGTGACGTGTTTAAAGTTGCATTGTCAAGCAAGATCATGTAATTATCAACAACTGTTTTATGTCATGTGACCGAATACCAACGGACCAAATTGTTGGAGAAGCCAATGACATCCATCAGCAAATATCCTGCGCCTCTTGGATAGAACGAATGAATGAATGAATGAATGAACGAATGAATGGATGGATGGATGGATGGATGAATGAATGAATGGATGGATGGATGGATGGATGAATGAATGAATGAATGAATGGATGGATGGATGGATGAATGAATGGATGGATGGATGGATGGATGAATGAATGAATGAACGAATGAATGGATGGATGGATGGATGGATGAATGAATGGATGGATGGATGGATGAATGAATGAACGGATGGATGGATGGATGGATGGATGAATGAATGAACGAACGAACGAACGAATGGATGGATGGATGGATGAATGAATGGATGGATGGATGAATGAATGAATGGATGGATGGATGGATGGATGAATGAATGAATAAATGCACGAATGAATGAATGAATGAATGAATGAATGAATGAATGAAAACTTTGTTTTGATATGGTAACACCTAGCAGATAAATGTTTGATTTACACACTTCTCGCAATAGAAGATAAAGACACAGATGTGACATATCGTTATTGGTGAGGGTGCTGTGCATTCAAACTTGTTTGATTTAACTTACGTTCTCTGGGCACCGCATCCCGTTTCCAAAAATAACTTTAGCGAAATCAAGATATCTCATACCCAGTCCCTCTCCTCTTTCGTTTTTCTTTTTTCCACTGAATCCCCCCTGGATAGCCCATGCTATTAAATACAGATCTCTGGTTATTGAATTTCTAACATTTTGATTGGTTCCACTACTGATGGTTATCAGCTCATAACCATCAGTTATGCCTTATATGGAAATTATGTTTGGTTTACACTAAATCCCGCTTGATTTACACAAAATTAAAAAGAAAAAAGTTAATTTTGTCTTCGTATTTAATAAAACAATTATTCCACTAACACTTATTGGATATGAGATGATTATAGCCAACGCGCTTCTTTTGCAGTTTATCACCTCATATCCAATGCCTGTTCGTGGAATAATTGATAAATATGACCATGCCCAATGTTGCCACCACTGACGGTTTTTCTGTAACAACTAATGGGTTGTGATTGTCTAGAACCCTGTTCGGAGCACTGCAGCTCCATCTTGGTGGAGCTCCCGAGGGACCTGCTGGAACAGGCAAGACAGAGACTACTAAGGACTTGGCCAAGGCAGTTGCTAAACAGTGTGTCGTGTTCAACTGTTCTGATGGCTTGGACTATATTGCTCTTGGGAAATTCTTCAAGGTAAAAAGCATTCCTTAAAACGTCAGGGTTTGTACGGGTCATGGAAAACCTTGAAAGTCATGAAATTTCGGAATTTCTTTTTCCTGGAATTTTATTTGGATCATAGAAAACGAAGATCACTGTACAAAAATACTTGTTTGATCATTTCAAGATGACGGCACGCGGGAAATTCGAAGTAAGAAATAGTCATTGTGTTTCAGCTGAGGTTCCCTTTAAATATTGGGCCACAGTCCCCACCCCTACCCGAAAATGGACTGGCCCTTTAATACTCTTATTTAATATAACAACGGTAAAAAGGGTACAGTGCACGCTTTGATTACTCCTTGATACTTTCTACCATGTTGGGGTGGATCAGAGTACCAATAAGTTTGATCTGTTCACGCCATTTGATGACTCATCCTTAAATTATTCGAAGTAGCGTCTGCCAATGTGTCATCAATATTATACCTTATTATAGGGACTGGCATCTTGCGGGGCTTGGTCGTGTTTTGATGAGTTCAACCGCATTGACCTTGAAGTGTTGTCTGTAGTTGCTCAGCAGATCCTGACAATTCAGATGGGTAAGTTCGTATGTTTACCGTATTTTTCCACACTTTTAGCAAGGTGTTTGTTCTAGAAGAGGCGTCTATTCGGGAAGGGTGTTTATTTCAAAATTCTAAAAACGAACAAGCAAACCAAACAAATCTATTTCTATCTTTGCATGCGGTAACACAACGTCGGTTTATAATATGTTTTGATAACATACGGTTAAGAGACATAAAAGTCCTGTTACACGAGACAATTTTTCATGCAACTTGTCTGGCAGTGGTATATGGCGTTGTGAGACAAGTTGCTTGAAAACATTGTGCCGTCTAACACCCTGTGCTATGGCTAGATACATTTGTGACAAGTTGCTGCAACGACTTCAGTAGGTAGAATTAATTTCTACTTTGTGCAATGATTGTAGCAACTTGTCTCACAATTATTTTCGCCATTGCAGTGGGTGTAAGACAGTGCAATTATTCATGCAACTTGTCTCACAACGGCATTGCGAGACAGGTTGCATGACAAATTGCCCCGTGAACCAGGGTCTTCTCTGTCTGTTTGCAATAGGATGTCTTCGCTGCCTTCAAATGCCTGCTGTTCTCTCACCTCAGAAGTACCAGTAACTCTTAATTGGAAAGTAATTTTTACCTGACTGCTTGATATTCTAATTTCATATATATCTTATATTTAGTCCATTTTATAACATAGAGCTGTAATATTTTAGAGTATTTTTATATATTTTAATATTAGTTGTTGTATTTTCCTAAATGTTTATGAATTGTTGTAAAGGGCCATCTTTCATTATCTAAGTGGTAGTCGATGTAACCCTTGTAAAATAAAGTGTTTATCTTATTATCTTATCTTATGTCGTCGATCTACTTTAGAGGGGGAGGGAGGCATTTATTATTTTCTATTTTCAACTAGATGAAATGGGCCTTTATTCGAGAAGAGGCGTCTATTCGGGAGAGACATGCATTTATTTATTTAAAATTTATAAACTAGGGGGGGTGTGTGTTAAGTCGAGTAGAGGCATTAAGTCGAACGGAGGCGTTTATTCAGAAAATATGGTACTGCTGTTAGCCAAACATGGCAGTAAATTCATTAGTTCTAATACCCGTGTTTTCTGATAGGTATCAACTCGGGATCAGACACCCTGTTGTTCGAGGGAACAGAAATCAGGCTCGACCCAACATGTGCTACCTTCATTACTATGAACCCTGGTTATGCTGGTCGATCAGAACTACCTGACAATCTAAAGGTAAATTTGTCCCCTCATTTTTCTTGACTGCTTAATATTTCCTTTCTTCCTGCCATCTCGTCATTTCGTAGTCCTCATTTCTTTCTCTCTTTCCTATTATTTTCTTGGTTTCTTATCTTGCTCCTCATTTTATTCCACTTTCTTCTTTTCTTTATTTCTCCTACACTAAGTGCCGCAATATTTGGCAGTGCTGAATCTATCCTAGATCCTCACAAACGTACTACACTTTGTGAGAGATTAGATTCTTTATCTAGCAAAATAAAGTCTGTTTTTAGGTTTTTCTTTCATAATTAACAGTCAAGGAAACATCTGAGAGGAAATGCAAGCATTTACATTTTAAGAACATAGCTGGATGGCAAAGATTTGAAAGGACTGATATAGATGAAATATAAATCGAGTCTTCAATTAGGTTTTACAAGTACACATGCACTCTTCATAACATAATAACATGTTTTTCTTGGCCATTCTTTGGTTTCCCTTCAGTTCCATTACTGCAGTTCCCTAGCTCCGACATTTGTCTTTATTACTATTAAAACCAGTGTTAGCAACTGTTATGACATTGCCTGTCTGGAAAGACCATAATATATAGTATTGCAGCACATTGTCACATGATTTCCTCTGCTCTGGTCTCGTACAGGCACTGTTTCGTACTGTGGCTATGATGGTTCCCGACTACGCTTTGATTGCAGAGATTTCTCTCTACTCCTTTGGATTTGTCAACGTAAGTAACATGCACTGGATATTGTATCAACGTACCAGGACAGTTGTAATGACCGTTTTAACTTTGTGGTGTCACAAGTGATGTAGAGTTGTATTGGACAAAATATGGGGGGTGTCCCGTAGCCAACATTTTCTCTAGAACTAGATACTCTTTGCTCTGCAGAAAAAGGCACCCTGTAGACGAGAACTATTTCGCATCCTGTAAACTCAAACTTAGAAATCACAGATAAGCATATTCACTCGTGGGGAGGATATACCTCTCATAGTATAGTTTCAGATATACAGTATCTTTTAGACTGCTGCACGCCGTCACAGATGTCAGGAGCTAGTGTTTCCATATGTCTGGGACGTGACACACAGTGCTGCTCACATGTGCCACAAATTGTTGTCAAAGATTACAGATGATATGGAAACCAGCCTTTAATTTAAAAAATTCTGTATAGATCGAGTTTATTGCTTATGCTATGAGTACTGGACTAAACTGCCAATCATTGGATTTCCACAAGTAAATAGCAAATCTGTACTCATCTATTTATAGAATTCCTAAAATATGACAATTCTGAAAACTTTTTGGACTCTAGAAGCTAAAGATTTGAATGGTGACGTCTAGCATATCTAGAGGGCATAGTTTGTAAAGATACTGTACGAGTGAATGCTTTCAAACTTGGACCAAATCATTTAATTGGCCCAGTTAGTTACAGAAAGATTCTTAGGGAGCCTTCCATTTGTTGGGTGTGGCCGTCCCGACTGGTCAGTTCTCAAAAGGAACGCGACAACTATCGGAACTGGTTCTGGCCAGACTGGCCCTGCTCATGGATTAGAGCCGCTCACTTCTCGCATTCTGGACGGCCAGGGCGCTCAAATTTGGTGACTTTTGGTGGGAAAAAATGTTCACAAGCGCCGTAACCCTTTCCATTTACATTGGCAAGAACCATTTTTCTCGGGCCGGCCAGACCTTACAAATGGAAGGCACCCTGAGTGTTAACGTCTCGATTGTTCTACTCCACCAGGCTAGACCGCTTGCTGTTAAGATTGTGACCACATACACCCTCTGTTCAGAGCAGCTGTCCTCACAGCATCATTATGATTATGGTATGAGGGCTGTTAAGTCTGTGCTCACTGCAGCTGGCAACCTGAAGGTGGGTAGAGATATTAAAAGAGCCAGTATTGTGTAAAGTAATATGTATGGCTCATTAGTTCGAATGAGAGGCTTGTGGCCGAACAACATTGCAGTAAAATTGAATTATGCTAAACTTAGTGCAGATAGTTTATCTAAAAAATGTTTGAATCTTATAGTTTGTGCTGTGTTATTATAACAGTTGAAATTCCCAGAGGAGAACGAAGACATCCTGATGTTGAGGTCCATCAATGACGTCAACCTGCCCAAGTTCTTGTCCCACGATCTGCCGTTGTTTGCGGTGAGTGAACGTTGGTATCAATTCCAGCTAGCTTTGTAATTGGTTAATTGCCCTATTTCACTGTTGTAAACGTCATAGGTTTCTTCAATGTAATCAACAAAAAGTGATTTATTTTACTGATAAATGGTCATTAGATTTGATTCTTATTATCATATGAACAGTGAAATGTAGCAACAAAGTTATTTTACCGCTTCGCAGGTGTTTGAACCGGCCCGAAATGTGGTTTGTTTACATTTTGTTTTCCCCACTTTAATCCCACAATGCAACAGTAACACGGATTTTGAAAGTCCAAAATCAAAGGAGGCTTCACAAATTTAGTTAGAATAATTTATACAGAAACAAGGATTTCTCTTTGTTAAAGGCAGAAAATGCATCTTTTTCTCAAATTTTAAAATGTAAACAAACCGTGATGTAATAGTGTGATAGGGCAATTGTCGTTTGTAGCCAGCTATTACTCAGAGCTGGAACAGAGCTGACAGTTGAGATGGTATAATCTAGGTACCTAGCAGGGCAATGCAAAGAGTTGTTGTAAATGCAGTAATGTTGTAACTCTTGTTTTTGAAAGCAACAAAAAATAAAGAGTTTGCTATTTCTGTTTCGGCTGCATAAGAGGAAACATAATTCCCGTGAATAGAAGAAAATGCTGCAAAACATTTCCATGATAATCAAATAGCAGAAGTTGGGTTCAAGTCAATTAATTGTTAAGTTTAACAAAGTCGAGTTGTGCTGTAGATGATTAGGCTGTTTCACATTTTTAGTAACCCTCTCCCCACCACCCCCACTGCTACATCCACAGGCAACAAGTTATCTCATTACGACGATGCGGGAAACCCTACCCCTCCCCCACCCCCCAGTACCACAGACAATAAATTATCTCATCACAATGATACAAGATTTGAAAGTATATTTGTTACTCAGGTCGATATAAAAGGTATAAGCTGATAAAAGTGGATTCATAGAGGTTTAATGAGATATTTTGTTTGGCTCACCTTGAGCCTCATTGGCCAAATGATTTGTATCATTACGAGTATCTGACAGGGGATATTATCCCTTGGGTGTCGAGATATTAGCACCCTTTATGGTTGGCATTATTTGACCTATGAAATTCGAGTGAACATAGCGAATATATTTTACACAAGTTTTACTCTTTATTAAGTTGTGCCATTTATGATGTTGAGTGTTCCTGGTGTTGACGTTTTTGTTGCCATTTTAGGGTATTACCTCGGATCTGTTCCCAGGGATTACCCTACCAAAACCAGATTACTCTATTTTGTTGGGTGCAATTGAAGAGAACTGCAAAGCAATGAACCTGCAGATGGCAGAACAGTTTGTAACCAAGATCCTACAGGTAAGAATATACGAGATGTATATATATTCCTTGCACATTCTGTGCATGACTTCATATCTTTCATAACGTAATGTATGTATGTATGTATGTATGTATGTATGTGTGTGTGTGTGTGTATGTATGTATGTGTGTGTGTGTGTGTATGTATGTATGTGTGTGTGTATGTAAGCATGTGTTTGTGTGTGTGTTTGTCGATGTGTGTATTTAACACTTATTCCACGAACACGCGTTGGATATGAGGTGTTAGATAGCCAAAGAGGCACGCAGAGCCGAGTTGGCTATATAAATCATCTCATATCCAACACGTGTGAGTGGAATAATTGTTTTCTTAAATACTAAGTTAAAATTTATTTTTAATGTTGTGCAAACCTAGCGGAATTTGGTGTAAAGCAGGATGAATTGAATGTTTACTTCTGTTTTAAGATTAAGCTGTTTTAGTTTAGAAACAGCTGTTTTATTCACATAAGGCATGACCGATGGTTATGAGCTGATAACCATCGGTTGTGGAACCAATCAAAATGTTAGAAATTCAATAACCAGAGGTTTGTAATTAATAAAGCATATTATTATCCTTATCATGGCACTGTTGTTGCTGTTGTTGTTGTTGTTGTTGTTGTTGCTGCTACTGTTGTTGTTGTTATTGTTCAGTTGTTGTCCTTGTCATCATTTCGTTATCATTGTCATTATTGTTACCAATATTATTATTGTTTGTCAGATCTACGAGATGATGATTGTGCGGCACGGTTTCATGATTGTTGGCGAGCCCTTTGGTGGCAAGACGTGTGCATACAGGGTACTGGCTAGGGCTCTGAGTGACCTCGCAGAGAAGGTAAACTTCACATTTTAGTGACTGTATAAGTCACTGGGAGATGCTGTGGCCCAGTGGTTAGGGTGTGGGACTTGAGATCCAAAGGTTGAAGGTTCGATCCTGGCTACTGTCACTGCGTAATGTCCTTGGGCAAGACGTTTACTTTCACAGTGCTTCTCTCCTTCCAGGTGTATAAATGGGTACCTGGCAGATTGTTGGGGGACAAACCTGACAAAATGCTGGGGGGTAACCTTGTGATTGACTCTGTTTTGATAAGCTGTATTGTCTTCTTCAATCCTTGATTGGAGCAGACTTTATGAGTCGCTTTACTTTTCTGTCTGTTTATTTGCTGTCTTTACCAGTAACACCTGCCCAGCACCCTATCATAATAGACATTTTTACAGAAGGCAAACAGAGACTGAAAATAAACATTTTGGAATAATCAAAATATAATTTATTTTCGGACTCTGTTTCGTCTTGTATTTCCTGAGATTGTCAGGCACTAATGTTTTTTAGTTCAAAATTTGTTACATGACATTGATGCTAAAGTTGACTGGGCATTGATACAAACCCTTTTCCTTTTGATGTGTACATGTACCAATATTGGTTTTATTATCATGCTAACAGTCACGTCGCTAGCAGTGCAAGCTCAACTTTGGCCTCGGCGCCAGGCAAAGGCTTATGATGCTAACTTTCAAATTTGTGTGAAATGTGAAATGATCTTTTGCCTGTTTCTGTGTTGCAACACTAGTATCTTTTCTCGGTCTGTCTGTCTCTGCTTGGCTGTCTTGTCTGTGTGTTTCTGTGTGTGTGTGTGTGTGTGTGTCTATATATCCTCCCATCTGTCTCTGTCTGTCTCTGTCTGTTGCAATCCATCTGTCCACTCACTTATGCATATATCATACTGTACGGTTTGTCCACCTGATTCGCAGTAATTGTCCGTTTGTCTCACAACGCCAATTAAGCAATATCAAATGGCTGCGAGTGTGTATAAACTGTGATATAAACATGCCGGAAGTTGTGGTTAGCAAACAAAACTAAAATAAGTGTCCTGGGGCCAGTTGCATAAAAGCTGGACGTCGGGCGTTAGTCTAACGTCTGACGTTGTTGCATAGGATTTCCTAATGTTTAACGTCTGACGTTAGACTAACGGCCGACGTCCAGCTTTTATGCAACTGGCCCCTGGCGTTCAGTCTGTCAGTCATTCTCAAGTCTCATTCAGGCAAATATGGCATTACTGCCCACACTAAGGAAGTGACAGTTTCTGATGATAGTGCGTGTCCTTGTGCAGGGTCTTATGGAAGAGAACAAGGTACAGTTGGTCGTGATCAACCCCAAGTCAATTACCATGGGCCAGTTGTACGGGCAGTTTGATCCAGTATCTCACGAGTGGTCCGATGGTGTACTGGCTGTCAACTACAGAGCATTTGCCTCGTCCACCGTATGTACAATAAATCCTTATTTATATTCAACACTCGAGTTGTTTCATTTATGATTGTGTCTTATGCCTGCTGTGTGAGACAAAAATTTCAGTAGCTGACTATTTGTTTCTGTTCTGTTTTCTTGTCCATCTGTTGTTTATTTGTTTGCCAGTCAGTTTGTTTGTTTGCCTGTCTGTTGATCAGTCAATTATTAGATCATTCAATTGGACGATCTATCGATCGATCGATCAATCAATCGATCGATCGATCGATCGATCGATCAGTCAGTCAATCAATCAACCAACCAATCAATCATTCAATCTATCTATTTATGACTTATTTCGGAGTTCAGTTAGCAAGCCTGTACATGCTCTGAACAAAGCGCATCATTGGCTAAAATAACGATAGATAGAACGAGTTTTTGCATGAGTGTCGAATAACCAAAAGCAAAGACATTACAATACATTAAATTTAGCAGTACATTCAGCCAATGAGGTGGCTGTAAAATGGCAGGAAAATGGCGCGCGTCGCAAGGTTGTGGCACCAAAAAGCAGTGGATGTGCACACGTACGTGTTATCTTATAATGTCTTGTTGTTACTCTGAAGCGTGATTGGCTAAGAAACATTAGTGTTAGAATCACAAAGTAAAGACATTACAAAGACAAAACATGACTTTTTCGACACTCATGCGAAATCTGCTCTAATGGATTAGGAATTTGCATGTTCTTCTACAGTTTCCTGTTCTCATGGTAAGACCATCTCCAGAAAGTTTGAATAGCCTATGGCTAAGTACCATATCTTTCCTTAGGGTCTGAAGATGTACAATATGAACGCAATATCATACTCATTATCAACATGGCCCATTATCCGTAGGTTGTGAAGGACATAGCACAAAATCTGCTGTCATTTCTCAAGTCAAACTGCACGCAGGAGGGACACACATACTGGCTGTTCAAAGGTAAGCGAGTTTACGTGTGATTATATAAAACTGACACAGCTTGTAAGAAAACAAGAATGATCTAGTTAATTATACAGAATTCCGTCAGTATACAAGTAACATTTTTGAGGAAATATAACCTCACTGTGATTTTAGTTGTGTCTCCTTGACACTAGCTGGATATTGCGCTTGACACTAGCTCGACACTAGCTCGACACTAGCTCAACACTAGCTTGACACTAGCTCGACACTAGCTCGACACTAGCTCGACACTAGCTTGACACTAGCTTGACACTAGCTTGACAGTAGCTTGACACTAGCTTGACACTAGCTTGACAGAAGCTGCAAGTGGTGACATGTATGTGCTAAATAGAATTAGTTATTTCCAAGTGATCCTCTACAATATTGCTGTATTATCTGACAACTGATTAAAATTCAAATAAAACCTATTACATGTAGTACCAACCATTAGCCAGGAACGTAGCTGGTCCACAGGAACAGGCAAGTTAACCCCCCTGTTCTTAGCACACTGTGCTATAAATTCAGGGGCCAATGAGCCATCCAAGTGCAGGTGAAGTTCAATCTTTGGCAGTGCCTGGGCACAGGCTTCATCTTGGTCACTCCATGTGTGTTTGCCCATTTTTCTCTGTCCAAATACTACTGGCAGGGCAAATGTAGAAACAAAAAGTTACTATGATTACATGTAGTAATTAAATTTGAAGTGAAGTTTGTGTACAGGGTAGTGTTACTTTAACTTGAAAGCTAAATTGATATTACAAAAAAATTGAATCACAGAGTCAGTAGGTCAGTAAACACTTCTGTGACTTTAGATTACTGTTCATTAACAAATACTGATTATTATTTGGAAAAGAGGAAAACAGCTGTTTCTAAAAACAAAACACCCATTTCTGAAAACGATAATAAACGAATTAATTACATTTACACAAAATTTTAATTTTAATTTTGAAAAAGAAGAAATAAGAAACATTTGTCTACTAGGTATTTAATAAAACAATTATTCCACTCGCACTGGTTAGATATATCATTCATTATTATAACCAATAAAACTCAGTACTGCATGCCTAAGAGCTTTCAATTGGTAAAACTTTATTTAGACACACTGGCCCCAACAACAAAAAGTGCTGGTTTCAATGAGGGGCATGATTATCTATTTACAGGGGTAGTCAGAATAAAATATTTACAATAGGAAATTACAATATTATAGAGCTTAAGGCTAGAATTAATAATAAAATTACTAAATATGGAAATACATAGCAATTGGCTATCTATCATCTCATATACATTGTGTATTCCTGGCATGATTGTTCAAATTAAAATACATATTTACTTATAAATATTATATCTAGAAACAATCAACTTATTGCATATTAGTGATAGCAGTCAAATGTAATTTGAGGACTGTCTGCATGCCCGTAGAATGGGGCAAGGGAGGGTTCAGGGGGTCCCCTAAGATTTTGGAAATTGTAATTTTTGTTATTAAAAATGTAGTACGTGAAATATATTGAAAAATATAGTCAGAACATAGTAAAATGCAGTCACTTCTTCAAAACATACCCCCAGCAAAAATAATTCGACCTCCCACACACTAAATGAAAAATTGGCTTCCTGAAAAATTATTCCACCCCCCCCCCCCTCCCCCCTAAATGAAAAATTGGTTCCCAGAAAAAAAAATTGAACCCCCCAAGAGAAATTCCAGGCTAAGGGCCTGGTCTGATGTTCTGCTATTAATTGGTCACTGCCAGACTAATCAGTTTGTAGGATTCAATACACATATCACATCTGGTGCATCCTTCTCCAGATGACAGGTCAGCACTTTCTAACTGCCAGAAATGGACAGAGCAGGCCAAAGTTAGTAACCAGTGAAAATTGGAGATTCTTATCTTTGCAATGGAAACACTAGTGAAGTTTTCAACTGTCATAAATTGGGGAACTTTAGGGTGCCGGCATTCATTTGGGAATATTCTGGATTAGGAATACATTGCAT